>OY755172.1:4323416-4526821 GCA_963576735.1 Bedellia somnulentella | reverse complement strand
ACCCTGCATTAGAAGCGGTTTTCTTAGTACAAGTAAGTCTCAAACATAAGGTCAATCACATGTACATAGGTATTCTACAACAAAGTTTTTTTATTTGCATATAATAAATTAGGAGCTCACACGAAAAGTCTTTCAATGATTGACAGTATGAAGTCCATACTGTCAATCATTGATTGATATTCATTTAATGGATGTCATCAAATTGGCCTAGACCTCGCTTTTTTAACTTACCCTTTTTATATTATAAATCAATAAAGGACATCAAACTTAACAACTTTGCCTATGGAATGCCTATCTAAAATATTGTAATTTTCAAAATATAATAATAATTAAAAATTGTCGTACCTAGTTCAAACTGAGAATGTATAGAATGAGATTCCTTGCTTCAGTGAAAATAAGAAATTAAAAAAAAAACTTCTGATCTATGCTTTTTGCTCTGTAAACAAAAACATAACTTCTTTCTGTATTTTCCAGTTCAATCGCTCGCTTACCGGTTTATTTTCATGATATTATTTTTCAACGACGATCAATACAACTGGAAAATACCGAAAGAAGTTATATTTTTGTTTACAGAGCGAAAAGCATAGATCAAATGTTTTTTTTTTAATTTCTTATTTTCACTGAAGCAAGGAATCTCATTCTATACATTCTCAGTTTGAACTAGGTACGACAATTTTTAATTATTATTTTTTTTTGAAAATTACAATATTTTAGATAGGCATTCCATGGGCAAAGTTGTTTAGTTTTATGTCCTTTATCGATTTATAATATAAAAAGGGTATGTTATTAAAGCGAGGTCTAGGCCAATTGGCCTGGACCTCGTTTTTAAAACATACCCTTATTATATTTTAAATCGATTAAAGACATCAAACTATACAACTGTGCCCATAGAATGATTAACTAAAATATTGTAATTTTCAAAATACAAATAATTAAAAAGTGTCACTGCCTAGATCAAACTGAGAAAGTATGGTGAGTTTCTTAGCCTTACCTAAAATAAAAATAAAAACATATGGTCAAAACCATGGAAGTATTATTTAAACAGGAACGCGCGCTGGCAACCTAAAGTGTCCTGAAAAAGGATGGCTAACTAGCGAACTGTGTCTCGTTTTAAGTAGGGTGACCATCTGTTGGTGTTTTAATAAGAGTTCCTCTAAGGGATACAAAAACACTTATATTTATATTTTGAATGTTTTTGTTCATGAAAACCTCATGTGAGGACCTGATGCACTCAGTACCGTCTTTACCATAAGGGCACACGGGGCCCGTGCCCAGGGCCCAGAATCTTGGGGGGCCCCGGAGAACCGGCAGATTCTCTCACACAATAATTTTCAGAACATTTTTGTCGGGCACATTTACACTTTTTTCACAAATCAGTAATCTCAGGAGAAGGTATTTACAAGGCATATACTTCACCATTATATTGCGCCTACTCCTACTGTACTAATCTATGTATATAAAAGAAAGTAGTGTTAGTTACACTATTTATAACGAAAGAACGGATGTGCTGATTTGGCTAAAATTTGTGGGGAGGTTGCTTAGAACCGGGAAAAGGACATAATTTACTTATTTACAATATTATAAGACGGGAAGATATGTTTGTATGTCGGTAATGAATAGGCTCCACAACAACAAAACAGATTTCAAAAGTTCTTTCACTAATGGAAAGCTAAAACTCTCAGAATTAACATAGGCTTTATATCATCATGCCAAATAGGGGGTAAGCAGTGAAAAGAACTTAACTCAAATCGTGCGAAGCTGGCGCGGACCACTAGTTAATAAGCTATCTAGTGATGCTTTTCTTTGTTTGGTTTCGGCCGTTAAAACGTCACAAACTTTAATCACTTATTTTGTCACTTTCACTTAATATTACCCTAAGATAACACTTGTGTGGATGAAATACGCACTAATATACAATTTACAACCATTTATGGTTTATTTCTATGCTTTTTAACAATTATAGCCAAATTTAAATAGCAAAGCACGAATCAGATATTATTTCGATCTACCCGAACTCCTATTCCGAACGTAACCTAATTTACTAAGTACATCATCTGGCGTGTAGTGTCGGCTTAGAATAACACTACCCCATTTCTACCCATGAGTGATCGTAAGAGGCGACTAAGGCTTTTTAAGTGATTTTTGGGCGATGTGGTTGGAGACCCGTCACCAAAAACATTTATTATTACCATCTTTTCCCCAATCAACTTCCAAAAGTGGCTGAAGAATTTCTCATTCCAAAGCTCTGGCTACCCCGTTAAGGGATTTATAGCCGTGAGTATATGAATAAATGAATGAATCATCTGGCAATAACTCACGCAGCAACTTTACAGAAATTTATTATGAAGACATTAACAGCTATTAGACATGAGCTCAAAATAGAAAGTTTACATATCCTAATACATTCAAAAAAAATTGTAAGAAAATTTGAATATTTTGTTCATGAAAAAAAACTCAAGTGAAATAAATAAAGGAAAGCATTATTTATTAAATTTACCCGCTGGTGTAAAAAAAAAATCCTTCATTGATTAGAAATTGTAAGAAATTTTTGCAAACGTAGAAATTGCTACAGAAATATTCCTTTGCCTCAAAGTTACCAATTGTAGTGGAGGGCGATCATTTCCATCATCAACCGGCCAAGGCCTAGAAGGGATAGCCAGAGCTAATGAATTAGAAATTCCTCAGCCACTTTTGGAAGTTGCGTGGAGAAAAGATGGTGAAATAAAGGTTGTTGGTGATGGGTCTCAACCGCATTGCCCAAAAATCCCTTAAAAGCCCCAATACCGTTAGTCGCCTCTTACGTCACCCACCGGAAGAAATGGGGGTAGTGCTATACTAAGCCGACACCACACAGCTATATTCAAATTCAAATCGTTTAATGCATTCATGTGGTAAAGTTCGAGATGATACAGGTTATTTTATTTATTGTTCCATAACATGAACCCATATTTATCACTATATTTTCTTAATTAAATGATGAAAGCTCCAAAACACTCAAACAGATGATAAATTGTGGACACCACATTTATCTTGTTTCGATGGGGATACCCGTGACAAATATTAATATCCCTTTTGCCAAACTTAACCAATTATTTATCTCCAAATCGAAAGGCGACAATAATAATTAAAATAAAATACAAAAAAGGAACAGTTAATAACCTGCTTTTATAAAATACTCCCTATAAATAAGTTTAATTTGTTTCTCTTTGAACTTAATCTCGACTGGCAACCGTGCGAGCGGGACACACTTCTCTCTCACACGGCTCTCGTTCTAGGACATTTCTCTGCTTGACAGTCTTTAAAAGATAATTAACTTTATTACATGGTAATAAATTGCATTTTTGTTTACCATATTCTTGTGAGTACTCTCTCCTGTTTAGTTAGTAGCTTCATGGTCAAAACACTAGATGTTTTTTTTTTATTCAATAGGCAAAGCATGAAGCTACTAACTAAACAGAGAGAGCGTACTCACAAAAATATAGTAAACAAAAATGCAATTTATTACCATGCAATAAAGTTAATTATCTTTTAAAGACTGTCAAGCAGAGAAACGTCCTAGAACGAGAGCCGTGTGAGAGAGAAGTGTGTCCCGCTCGCACGGTTGCCAGTCGAGATTAAGTTCAAAGAGAAACAAATTAAACTTATTTATAGGGAGTATTTTATAAAAAGCAGGTTATTAACTGTTCCTTTTTTGTATTTTATTTTAATTATTATTGTCGCCTATCGATTTGGAGATAAATAATTGGTTAAGTTTGGCAAAAGGGATATTAATATTTGTCACGGGTATCCCCATCGAAACAAGATAAATGTGGTGTCCACAATTTATCATCTGTTTGAGTGTTTTGGAGCTTTTATCATTTAATAGTGATAAATATGGGTTCATGTTATGGAACAATAAATAAAATAACCCGTATCATCTCGAACTTTACCACATGAATGCATTAATTTGAATTAGGTTTTGCTCAAAAAGTGGCTGAGGAAATTTTAATTCTCAAGCACTGGCTACCCATTCTTTTATTATCTATTAATGAAGAATAAATATGTATAAAAAACACGTTGATTTACCAAAAACAATGTATATATGTAAATATAAGTGTTTTAATAATATTTTTTTTTATAATTTGTGTATGTAAATATAACTAATAAATAAAGGATAAATAAAGGAAAGAAAAATTTCGACACAGGTGGGGATTGAACCCGCGACCTCGGTTATACGCCCCCGTAGCTCTGCCAATTGAGCTACCGTGTCAAAGGCTGCGAGTGCATCAGGTCCCCACATGAGGTTTTAGTGAACAAAAACATTCAAAATATGTAAATATAAGTGTTTTTGTATCCTTTAGAGGAACTCTTATTAAAACACCAACAGATGGTCACCCTACTTAAAACGAGACACAGTTAGCTAGTTAGCCATCCTTTTTCAGGACACTTTAGGTCGCCAGCGCGCGTTCCTGTTTAAATAATACTTCCATGAGGCAAAGTTGTTTAGTTTGATGTCCTTTATCGATTTATAATATAAAAAGGGTATGTTATAAAAGCGAGGTCTAGGCCAATTGCCATATTACAGATCCACAAACTTATCTAGGCCGACGGCCACTACTGGTACTACTGTCGCCATTTTGAAATTTCAGCCTGTCATTATCAGTTAGCTCTCAAATAAATAAAACTTACAGGGTGACTTACGTATACAATAAATTATCATTTTCATTAATATTTTTTGTAGTGAAAACTTTTTTTTTTTTTAAAGATAATTATTTATGTTATGTTTCTTTGCTTATTAATAAATGCTTTTTCTTTCCAGTATTCAATATAAAAAAATATAAAAATTGTTATTTATTTTGCTAAAATTATCACAAAGCTGTGCGCACATGACTATATCGGTGCGGGTTACGGGCAGTGGGGAAATACTTCCCCCACACGGTGCAGCCTTGTCGTGGCGTGGGGGCTCAGTAGCCCCGGACTAGCCATCCGGGGTGAAGCTAATGCACCGAGGTGGCGTCGCTCCCAGTATCCCTCTCATTAGGAGAGGGGAGAGGGGAAGCGACGCAAATCGTAACCCTAGCAACAGTAGCCGCTGTTGCTGGGACCGAGGGCCTTGCCGTCACTGGCAGGTCGCGAGGAGTCAACCTCTATAAAAAATCGGAGGAGAAAACCTCGTTAAAAATCATGGGGTGGGTTGCTCCCGTTTTCCTTTCGAGGTGTAGAGAGGGAACGGGAGCAAGAGGGGAACTCGTAACCCTGGCAGTATTGCACTACCAGGGCCGAGGGTCTTGCCGAGGTGTAGGCTTGACCGCGAGGAGTAAACTTCTATAAAAAATCGGAAGAGGAGTAAACCTTCCGCAAAAATCCGAGGACAAAACCTCGTTAAAAAATCCGTGAGGTGGTGGGCTGCGACCGGCGGGTTGCAGTCTGCTACTCCGCAAGGAGAACCTTGAGGGGGCGGGCGTTTGGAACTTGTGGCCCAAACGTCTGCGGTGCTGAGGAAGCACAGAGGGGAGTGGGGGACTTCACGTCCCCCGAGATGGACGCCGAGAGGCGTGGTGCGCGGGATTGGAGGTAGACTGCCACGGGCGTTCCCACCAATCCCGCATCAAAGATGCACCGAAGATGGCCACCGTGGGGTTTTAGTCGGTAAGAGTCCGACATACCTTCGCCACCCCGCCGGGTGACGTCAGATCCATGAGGATTTCCCCACGACAAAAAAAAAAAAAAAAAGTGGGGAAATACTTCCGAATAAGATTTCACTTCGTATACACTGATGCGAGGGTTCTAATCCTAATGCGGGGATGTACCAATTTGTCATTTCTCAAGTCATGATTGTCTGACATATATATAAAAATACAAGGTTGTTACCAGCAATAGAAAAGTACCCATAAATCCACTGTCCCAGCAAAATGAATGACCCAAACTGTTTATCTGTACCCTCTTTTTGGGGATCTATGTGTGAACATTAAATGTAAAAGACAGTACACGACAAGGTAAGCCCATTACAAAATAAAAACAACAATTACAAAAAAAGATCGGTATAAAAGCCAAAGTACAACTGGCGGTCTTATCACTAAGAGCGATCTCTTCCAGACAACCCATTAATGGAAAGATTTGCTGGATTAAAAACATGTTCGGTAGATGTCCAATAACCTGTAAAGCAAACATTTTATAAGTTTGCTATCCGTTTGATTTCTTGTATTTTATGATAAATTACACACACATATTACTTAAGAAAAGTCAAATTGGTGTAGGCCCGACCCGGGATTTGAACTCACGCCTGCCCGCCTGTATTGACGGGCGGTCGATCCACCCATTGGGCTATCACGGCTGTGTATTATATATTATTGAGTATCCCTTACCACAAATCCTTACTATACCTCTCAAGGTTCTAATTTCATCTGTAAAATATGTTCGTTAATGACTATTTTCGTGGCCTATTGGGTCTTAGTCGTTATGACTAACTTCTGCATCCGCAAGTCGCGGGTTTGAAACGGTCGCCTGGCGGTGCGGCTGAGGGCAACATTTATTTCATGAACATGAATGACTTAGTCTTATATGTTATTGATATGTGTATTATGTATTGTCGAGTTTGCTATATGTGCCGTGTAGTGCCGGCTTAGAGTGTCGCTACCCCTTTCTACCCACGGGTGTCGTAAGAGGCGACTGAGGGTGTTACGGTTGGAGACCGATCACCAAAAACCTTTATTTTTACCATCTTTTCCCCACTCAACTTCCAAAAGTGGCTGAGGAATTTATAATTCCTTAGCTCTGGCTACCCTTTTTAGGGATTTATAGCCGTTAGTATATGTAAATATGTATGTATGAGTTTGCTATATAGTGCTAGCTTAGAATAGCACAACCCCATTTATTCCAGTGGGTGTTCTCTAGCCTATAGGTAGGGTAGGTTGCGGTCTGAAACCCATCACCAACAACCTTTACTTTATAGTCTTCTCCCCATTCAACTTCCAAAAGTGAGGATTTATTATTCCGATGCTCTGGCTACCCCTTCTAGAGATTTTAGCCGTGAGTATATGTATGCATGTTTTCCAGTTAGAATGCCTTACCACAAATGCTTATTGTACTTTTCTAAGATCTAATTTTATCCCTGTAGTATATCTGTTTATTGCTTGAACATTATCTCCGCAAGGTGGACCGACGACTCTTTGGGCGAGGCCTATGTCTAGTAGTGGACGTCAATTGGCTGATGATAATTCCTTTAAATACATACAATAAAATGTGTATTGCCAATAATAACTTACGGTACAGAGATCGATCGCCTGTTACGATGGGTCCCATTAAAATATCCGTAGAATAACCGGGGTCACTGACATAGCCCGAAGAGTTGCGAAAATTAAGTGGGAATGGGTAAGTAGAGATCACCTATATAATATTTATAGAGAAAAGTCCTTTAACTTCAACCAAAATTTTATTATTTACTAGTGGATCGTCCCAGCTTCGCACGGGTAGCGTTGTTTTTTTAAATATCTGAGGTTTCTTTCTTCAGTCACTGCTCAAGCATTGTGAAATTCAGCGCAATGTTTTCAATTTATTAAATTTATAGCACTCCCTAAACAGTATAGTTTTTTAGATTTTGAATGCGCTTCAATGAACGGTTCAGTATTTCCGTTTAATAGCAAATTTTGGAATAAAACGCTATGAAGTATTTATAACAATCTAAAAAATAAATCTTCACGTGATGCAGGATGCAACTACTGGCGCCATCTAGTATGTTTTATGTAAATTAGTAAAGATTTGGTTTTGGTCACAGGCGCGATGGCTTATTTTATGTATAATTTCGGTGTTTCTCTACCGATTTCTATGATTCTTTTTTTATTGAATAGGTTATAGTGTTACTTTTTTTAAATTAGGGATGAGTGAGAGGTTTACAAACGTAAGAGTAAACAAATATAATCAGAATGTTCCGAACTGCTAAGCTATCAGGAATTACACGTGTTATTGTGAGTCAACCGTAAAAATAGACATAAACTGTTGAGGATTTTTGTCTAGATAATTTTATGAAGAATATTTTCGTCATACATGATTTCTATGTAAGTTTAACCATTAAGGCTGCACACGCGACGGAAGCTTAAAAAATGGAGTAACTTCTCCCGTTTTCCCAAAATTTCCCAAAATCCCCCTTTACTACTCTGCTGGAAAGTATACGAAAACCTGCCTAGGAGTATAAAAAATAATTGTACCAAGTTTCGTTAAAATCCGTCAAGTAGTTTTTGTTTCCATAAGGAACATACAAACCGACAGACAGACAGACAGACAGACAAAAATTTTACTGATTGCATTTTTGGCATCAGTATCGATCCCTAATCACCACCTGATAATTATTTTGAAAATATATTTCATGTACAGAATTGACCTCTCTACAGATTTATTATAAGTATAGATGTCAGAAAAAATCCTCAAATTTTCAAAAATATTTGTGGTAAAGCTAAATCTAGATGTTTAAAATATAAAATTAAGAGTTCTTCAAACAAGAGTAAGAAACTGCCTGGAAAATAATCATCAGTGAAACTGGAAAACGAAAATCCCTAATTTAGTATGAGATAATCAACTGATACAGTCAAAATCACAAATTGCTAACATTTTTATAAATACCCCCACTCAGACAGAGAAATTAAATTCATGTCCCCAAAAAGCTCTTGAGTTGTTGGAACAAAATGTTACCAAAACTGTTGTTTTGCTTAAAAGTAAACTGTGCCAATTGACCTACCGTGTCAATGGCTGCCAGCGCGAAATTCTTCTATACTTTATTTCTTTTACACGTTTTAGTAGTGTTCGCGTTACCTACCTCCGATTTTTTTTTTACTTATTCGGAAGGCCACTTGTCTATCTTTTCTTCACAGGGGCGAGACGGGGGCGTATACCCGAGGTCGCGGGTTCGAATCCCGCCTGTGTCGAAGTTTTTCTTTCCTTTATTTATTCTTTATTTCTTAGTAATAATACCCACATGAGGTTTTCATGAACAAAAAGATTTAAATTGTTTATTTCAGTTATTTTCATAGTATTATGTCGTACGGTATTTTATTATAGGGTAAAGCGGCTGACGTTCATAAAGTTTTTGTCTTACAAAAGCGAGCTATCCGATCTTTTTACATGCTAAGGTCGAGGTATTCGTTGAGCGAAAAATTTTAAGATATTGGCATTTTAACTGTCCCTTACCAATACATATTTGAGAATTTAATGTTTGCCAAAAAGCATATAGGTCAATTTAGTAAAGTTAGTGATAGGCATACTGTTAACACTCAAAATGAGGACAAACTTAACGTACCGAAGTGGAGACTCAATTAAGTAAGTAACTCCTTTTTGGGACTATCCCTCCAAATGTTCAACAAACTTCCTTCTGACATATTGGAATTGCCTGTGGCATCTTTTAAAAACGCAATGAAAGCAATGCTTTTAAACAAATCTTACTACAGTCTTCAAGATTTTTTAAAGAACAAGGACCCAACGCTCACATGACCGTTTCCGTAAAGCTATAAATCTTCCCTCGTTATTCCCAGGAATAATTGTCTGGTGAGTATATCGCTTCTCACGTTATGTGATTGGATTTTTTTGATATACAATTTAGTTGAATTATGTCAAACTAGCGTTTGGTTTGGTCGCATAGAAAATATTTTTTAAAGTATATAATGTAAAACCCAAAATTGTACAAACCATATTTTGAAAAAAATAATAATAATGTGAAAGTAAAGAGTTTCTTTGTTGCTTATTCTCTTTACGAACAACTTCTAAAGCGACGGATTAATGAGTAAATTTAAAAAAAATGATGTTTACAAAATGATAGTTTTTAACTTATTTTGAAAAATAAACTTTTGACTTTTTTTTTACTTTTGATGATGATCAATCAAATCCACGGACTCCGAACTGAATGCAAGATTAATTTGGTCCTAAATGTTCTTTGTCCGATTAACATGTAGACGAACCATAATTTGAATTAATAAACTGTAAGCATTAAAACCAATAATTAAACCGTCATTTTTCCACTTTACTCAGAGACTGTGTAGTTCGTCGATTTATTTATGGTGGAGGTACTTGTCTGTTGTACCTATTATAATAATAATATCCCACCAAAAACATTTTCATGTAAAATGTTGCCAAGACGAGCCCATATGACTCGCATTGTAAAAAAAGTTATCAGATCTCATGTAGAGCCAAGCTTCTAACACTACATGCCCTAACTCTACAGGGTCTAACTCCACAAACTCTTCACCTTAGTCAAAATATGTGGCTTAGCCATTTCGCTACATTCACATCGGCGTAAGGTGAAAAATTATTTCACTGTTCATTACTTTTGTGTTATACAATAGTTCTTGTAGTAACGAACGGCCAAGCCACATATTTTGACTAAGGTGTAGAGTTTGTGAAGTTAGGCCTTATAGAGTTAGGGCGTGTAGTGTTAGAAGCTTGGCTCTACATGAGATCTGATGACTTTTTGACAGTGCGAGTCATATGGGCTCGTCTTGGCAACATTTTACATGAAAATGTTTTTGGTGGGATTTCATTTCTTTTTGCAAGTTGTTTATACATTTATATTTTTTAACAAGGAGTACCTATACATATATATATATATATATATCTGGGGCATCAAGTTTTAGATCAGATTAAACCTCTAGCGTCAAAATTGAAAATTACAGGTCTCATACAAATTCCCATCCCCTAGTTTATGGGGTTAGGGGACGAAAGTTACAAGTTCTATACTGTTTTTGTTGTTTGTGTGCTAATACTAGCTTTTTATTAGGAAATATAAATACTACCTACCTTTTCTCGAAGACGAAGCGCTTCGAGAAAAGGTAGGTAGTGCCCGTGCGCTTCGCTTGGCTCGTCTTGGATAACCGACACGGCTATATACAAATCTATCAGATAACTTAATTTGAATGTTTTTGTTCATGAAAATCTTTCATGTGGGGATTATTACTAATAAATAAAAGATAGAGCCGCCAGTGTGAACATTTTTCTTTCCTTTATTTATTAGTAATAATATAACTTCCTTGGTTGTAATTTATTATTTACAATTTTTGGTCATCTATCCGCCATCTCTTGCTTTTCAAATGTCAAGGTCACATTAAGTTTTTTACAAAAATCTTTCAATTTCTCGTAACGACACAAAATTCTATAAATATCATTACTATTTTTTCCTATTATGTTTACTTGTAATTTTTAAATTATAAAGGTTTATCACTTAACTTCAATAGAGGCAACTAGTTTAACCAAATTAATAACTATGCGTAACTAAATCACTCACACCAAAATTGCTGTAGTCAGTCTGTAATATTTGAATATGTCTGAAAGAAATTTCAGCAACGAAGATGACAAAACCGATGTAAGTTTTTTTTTATATATTATCATTTAGTAGTCTATCTTACCTTATTGTGTGGTGTATCTATTAGTTGGACTTGTGGAAGGACTTCATTATATCAAGGATAAAGCCGTTCGTCAATGTGCCGACAAGTAACCTAGCAGATTGATATGCCGTAGCGCACAATGATAGTTTCAGCAACGTGATTTTAGACTGTTATACATGACTCCAGAAATATGTTCGACAATACGGGTAACCATATTATATTAGGTCGTTTAACTTAGCTCTCAGAATGATTTTTACTTTTTCACACTTTTTATGTCACTAATTTCTTAGTTGGGCAAAGCGATGAAACAAAGTATTTCAGATAGGCGGTTACTAATACCTAAAGACTGCAATCATACGGACAATATATAACACAGAGGAGAAAGTAGGAACCATCTAGGAACTTTTGAATTTTCTGGCAAAATAATGTGTTAATTCTGACTTATATGTATGTTCTCAGAAATTTGATTATTCAAGATTTTCTCAAGATGAATCATCCTGTAGCAGCTACAATTATGGTCCTGAGAAGGTTTCCATGAGATCACTGATAGTTTGGAACATAGACAAAGCAATCGAACAAAAGCCAAACTTAGATCTGAAAGTAAGTAGCCATATTACCCTCTTTTACGTAGTTTGCTTCAGGTACATGTTGTCTTGTGGTGAGCTTTATAAAATGGTTCAAAAAGCAATCAGAATGGCAATAATAAATTAATGGTGTATTTTAGAACAAAGTTATCAACACCTAAAAAGGAAAGGAACGACGAATAACGCATGTACACCTTATAGTGAATAATCTTAATTGTCAATCAGTAAAATATATTATGAATGCCGAAATATGTTGTCATTGAACATTGCTATTTACGTTGTCGGTTGTCAATGACAAAGATCACGTAGAATTTTGTCGTTTTGCAATGGGTCTTCCACGATACAATCCAACGAATAAATCAAAGAACGAGAAGAAGACATAAAAAGTAAAAAAAAGCCATAAAGTTTATTTTTCAGAATAAAGTAAATTCTGACACTTTTTGAACGATCTGTATCTGTTGTCTTACAGAGCAATCAATTGACTTAGCTAAAAAGATGATTTATGCAATATCCAAATGCCTTTCACGGGTACTTAAGCTTTTGTTGAAAATATCTTTCCTCAACGATATTAATAATTTACTACATCTTATTATACATGTTTAACCTATTTAAACGATCAGAACGAACAACGAGCAAAAAGTCACCTGCTTCTAGTACATTACCGTGTCTTGGACCCGAGCACGATGTTTCTAAATATATTTTGATCGTGTCGTCGTTGAAATTTTCTCGTCTGATCACAAACAGCTCGATACTTCCTCACTTACGTTGGGTGCTAAATAAATATCTGTTTCTATGCTTTTCCAGGCAGCGCTGAACACCACTAAAGAACGACTAGAATCCCATAATCCCGATATAACCGATATCATCCCAGAAAGTCCTCATGAACGTCACTTAACTTGTGCATTATTGGCATGGCAGCAGATTGGACATAAAAACGTTGATAGCCTTATGGGGTAAGTCAATATAGAAATATACTGAAACTAACTGAATTCATTCACAATATAACATTGTTACATTTTGCGGATAAAAACACCTGATGATAAAGTTTTAATTTTAATGTGTGGATTTCTCAATGAGTTTGTAAGTTGAACCTTTGAGCATAAATATGGTATCAGTTAATAAGAATGATTTACCATAGTTCGTATGGTAAACAATGTATTCCTAACCTGAGAATATTGGGAAGGTTAGAAAAGTTACGAGTAGATCTAACTTATTACCACTTTTCAGTTTTAAGGTACGATAAGGACAATAAACATTTTAAAATGATATGTTATTATTTTTCTAATAATACGAAACAATGATTCTTTGAATTTTAGTCTTATTCAACCTAAACACAACCAAGATGACCAGCAGACAGTTTCAACGAATGACGAAAAAGATGTTAAAGATATTAATTTCCACATAAAAGATACAAGTGAAGAATTTGTATTCGAAAAAGAAATACCCAGTGCAGCAAATTTTGAACCTAAAGTCCCATTTTTGTCAGAAACATTGAATCGAAACTCTACAGTTAGATATCCAAATAAAGTTAAGGTTTATGCGTGCGATTCTACTAGTATGAGCTCTAAGATAGAAGCTAAAGTAGACCAGGTAAATATGTGAAATCTTTTAAATAAATCCCTAGAAAGGGTAGCCAGAGTTAAGGAATCAAAAATTCCTCAGCCACTTTTGGAAGTTTCATGGGGAAAAGATGGTGAAATAAAGGTAGTTGGTGATGGGTCTCCAACCGCATCACCCAAAAATGCCTTAAAATCCCCAATAAAATCGTTTTATTTACAACTAAGTATTATCCCTAAAAGGGAGCCTGAGCTTCGGAAACAACCAATCTAAAATTTGAGAAGTGCAGTGCTAGAAAAATAAATATCATGTTGTATGGGTCTTCGAATTCAATGTGTTTCCGACCACATCTCTCTAAACATACATACAATTATCTACTCATGACTATAAATCCCAAGAAGGGATAGCCAGAGCTTCAGAATAAACAAATCCTCAACCACTTCTGGCATTTCTGTGGGGAAAAGATATTAAAATAAAGGTTGTTGGTCGAAATATTCTTAGTCGCTTTTTACGAACACCCATAGGTAGAAATCGAGTAGTAGTATTCTGAGCCGATAATACACAGCCAATTTGCTCGGAAATCGCTATTAAACCCTTGATCTAGTTTCCTAAGTCAGTCTTTAATGGCATAATCAAAACTCTAATAGAGCAAATTTATAGATTAATTATTTCATTAATAACTTATTGTATTCATTCACAGGCATGTGGTCTCGACGAAACTTGCAAGGATTCTTTGCGTGAACTGGAAAAAGCAACGCAGGAGTTAAAAAATCGTGCCGTCCTTCTCGCGTGTAGAGAAACAGCGCGAGCTGAGTTGCTAGAACGAGCCGAAACTGCTTGGAAAGATCTGGAAATGGGTTACGAACGCCGGCTACGTCTGGCTTTGGAAAAAGAAGAAAGTTATATTCATACGGTAAATACTATTCTACTAAATCTATTAATTTTGAGAATAAACCTCTCTACTTATTGGTTTCTACTTTGTAAAAGTAGTTTTTTAAGAATTTTCATTTTGTTATTATGTATATATATAAAAGAAAGCGGTGTACGTTACACTATTTATAACTCGAGAACAGACGAACTGATTTAACTGGAAACTGTTGGAGAGGTAGCTAAGAACCAGGAAAAGGACATAGGATTTATATCATCCTGCTAAATATCGTAGGGGGTAAACAGTCAAAAATATTTAACACCATCCGTGCGAAGCCGGGGCGAACCACTAGTCTATTTATAAAAGGCAAAACTGACTGACTGACTAAGAATCAACGCACAGCCGATACTAGAGTACCTAGAAACTTGAAATTTAGGCAAGTGATGTATTTCATTATGTAAGTAAGCACTAAGAAGGAAATTTTAGAAATTCCATCCCTAAGGGGATCCAATCCTCAACCACTGTGCGAAGTATATATGTAACTTGTATTGTGGACTCAAAAGCATAAACATTGTAGCTGCATTGGTAGACCTGTGTTCAATGAAATTTAATTTTTTCATGATAAAATTATATTGTAATTTAGTATTAGCAGCAGATTTTCACATAAAACACGGAAGGCCTGCTCCGTAGCATATGACTACACTTTCAAAGCAAAACATGGGAACTCTGAACTCTAGGTGACAGCATTGTCACGTAACGTTCAGAAGTATTAGTACCTCTGCCATATAAAAAATCAAAAGTTAACAAGAGATCAGACATATCATAGGCGACTTTATTCTTGGATGTATGGAAGTGGAACCACATAAAAGTTATATATTTATTCCTATCACCGTCTGTAAATTTTCTGGGCAAAAGTGATGGGCAAGTGATCCCACTTGCGCACTATGTTTGTTAAATGACTTGTAGAAGATTTAACTTTTGCCGGCCCTCTTAATATATATATTTTTACTTTTAGATACCAAAATTAGTTGAAGAAAGTAACCAATACAAAGTCGCTTGTGGAAAATTACTAAAAGCTTCTAAAGAAAGACATGAGATCGCTGAGAGCCAAAAAGTAGAGTTGGCTGGTATTGAGAAAAAATTGTGTGATCTGTGCTGCCAGCGGCAACAACTGGCTGAAGAAGATTCGAAACTGGATTGCGAATTAGCTGAATTACAAACTAAAGCTGCTCAGTTACTTAAAGACTTTCATGTGAGTTTATATGTGTGTATTTTTGGGCCACGACACGGTAGTTTTTTGTGATTTCCTACATAGTTAGAAAACTTATTTAAAACTTACATTATCATATGAGGATTACCAAGATTTGAAAATCTGAGAATATTTTTGCATAGTACCTGCCTTTATAGCACTTACCGATAATCTGACGTCAAATCCAGATGCTATTCCATACTTTTTTCTAACTTATAAAATTAGAAAGTAGAAATGCTATAGAAAAATGTTGATTAAAAATTCTAAGCAAAATTGGTCTAAATAGTTTTTTTTCAAAAAGCTTGTGTCCCTTGAGATTTGATCCCGGGTCTCTCGAATTGTCATAGACGTTAGTTATACCGCTACGCCTCAGAGATTATTACTATTATTGAAAAACAATTATCATTTACTCCCGCTCCCGCTGTATAATCCCGCCTTTTTATACCCTACCGATGTCGAGCGCCAAAATACACAACTCAATGTAAAATCTATCGATCAATCTACAAAGTTAAAGCGCAAGATATCATTTCACTATTTACGTATCTTAAAAAACCATCGATACCACGGTTTAAAAAACACACAGCGCCATCTAGCGCATACCTCAAGAACTAAATAACGTAACGTAAATACTTATACCAAATAATAATTCTTATAGTTATTTACATACATACATATACTCACGCCGTTAATTCCCATTGGGGTAGGCAGAGACTATCGATCGCCACTTTGTACGATCCTGGCAAACCTCTCTTGCTTCGTCTACATCCATCAATCTTTTCATACATGCTCTTTTATTCTTCATACTTCGGACGCCTGCCTTTTTAAGCACACTTTCAATTTGGTCCAAGTGTGTCTTTCGTGGCCGTCCTCTACTAACATTACCTTCCACATTAGCTCTATAGATACCTTTTACCAATTTCCTATCATCCATCCTCTCGATGTGCCCAAACCATCTCAACATTCCTTTTTCTATCTTACTTACAATATCATCTTTTATACCACACCTTTCACGAATCACATCGTTCCTCACACGATCACATAACCTTACATTACAAACTTTTCTGAGGGACCTCATTTCTACTGCATTCACTCTGCTTTCATGCTTCTTCTGCCACACCCAACATTCACTGCCATACATAAGCGTAGGAACAAGAACGGCATCATGCACAGCCATTCGGGCCCTTTCGGACACCGATTGACTAGACATTAGACTATCCAATGCTCCATTAATCGCATTACCCTTTTTCACTCTTCTCTCAATATCTTCATCACATTTTCCATCCCTTGTAAACTAACTTCCCAGATATACAAACTCCTTCACCTGTTCCACATCCTTACCATCAATCGCAATCACGCATTCTGTCACATCTTCCTGTCTCTCAAAAACCATCGTTTTGGTCTTATCCACATTCACCCTCATTCCCTTTCTTACAAAAGACTCACATACAATATTCATCATCTCTTGCAACTCTTCTCACGTTATGTGATTGGTTTTTTGTGATGGACAATTTATTTTTATTATGTCAAACAAGCGTTTGGTTTTGTCGCATAGAAAATCTTTTATAAAGTAAAAACATGTTAATAAACTGAAATTGTACAAACCATGTTTTGAAAAAATGAAAAAATGTGAATGTAAAGAGTTTCTTTGTTGCTTCTTCTCTTTACGAACACCTTCCGAAGCAACGGACTAATGATAAATTTAAAAACATTTGACGTTCAAAAAATGTTAGTTTTTAACTTAATTTTGAAGAATAAACTTTTTGACTTTTTGACTTTTTGACTTTTGATGATGCAAGTAGCACTTGATCGTCAGCATACAAGAGGCATTTAATGATGAATCCACCCATTCTTAGTCCATAATCACTTTCACGCAACTCTGTCAAACAGTCATCCATGAACAAATTGAAGAGCCACGGAGAAGCTACACATCCCTGTCGGACACCCCTAGAGATTCCGAACCAGTCAGTGTTTTCCCCGTTTAATCTTACACATGCACTAGAATCCTCATAGAGTGATACCAATGCACGTATATAGTTATTTCAGGAGAAGAAGACGTAAAAAAACAGTTTAGACTATAAAAGAAATAGTTCATTTTCGGGGATTTGATTTCGTGTCATTTAGCTTCTAAATTTACATGTTTATATTCGTTTGCAATATTGTTACCTTGTTTAAAATACACACAGCGCCATCTCCCATTCATCCAGCAAGCAAACAATATTTTTGTTTTGCCTCGGGTATATATTTCTTTCCGGGATAAAAAAAGTACCCTATTATTTAATTTGGACTTCCAACTATACGTCTGCAAAATTTCCAAGCAATCGGTTCAGTAGTTACGGCGTAAAAGTGGAACAAATAAACAAACAAACAAACTCACTTTCCGATTTATAGTATTAGTATGGATATAATATTAGTATGGATGGATTATTAAAACTTTCGTTCAGTTTAATATGATAACTTGTATGTGTATGTCTCTGAGCAGATATGTCAATCAAAGGTATGAATCAAAGAAATGTACCCTTCTATGTGTATTAAAAACGCTTTAGTCATGCTCATATATAAATGAACTCAACTGTTTATAAGTAGTTCACTCTAGTATAAGGAGTGACTAATTAACTTGAATGCATATGAGTAACACAATATTAAACAGTTCTTCCTTATGTTTTTTGATAGTTCAAAGAAGATCAGATAAAACGGAAAATGCAAATATTACAAAATGAAATCGAAACGGAAAATTTATTGACGTGTGAAGCTGAACGTGCCACGTGTGCTGAACTGCAGGCGCTTCAAGAGGCTATTAACAATGTATCCGATGAACTGAAGCAAGAAGACGCAACCAACAAACGTCTTATAGACGAGGTATATTTCGTACACTTATGTATGGCAGATAATTTTGGATGTAGCAGAAAAATCATGAGAGCAGAATTAACGAGGTAGAGATGAGGTTACTCCGAAAAGTTTGTAATGTAAAGTTATGTGATCGACTGAGGAAGAGTGTGATTGGAAATGAATGTTAAGATGGTTCTGGCACAAAGAGAATGAATGACAGATGGCAATAAAGTGGTGAAAAAGATGTTACCAAATTATGGCATTGTCAGTGGATGGCGACCACGAGTAAACATTTAGATCAAAAAGATAATGCATGGAAAATATCCGATTCCGCATCTTGCAGACTTATAATGCACTTTTTATGAATTCCAGCTTCAAAAATTAAAAGATGAAAAAGCCGATATGCTTAAAGATTTGGACAAATGTAAAGAAGCCTGCGATTTCGAACTGAAGACTGTGCTAGAGAAATTAGATGCAAAGAAAGAAGAACTAGACAAGCTGAAGGATCAGGTGGTGAAATGTAAATGCAAACAGCCCGTTGACGTTGTGGTCGAAGTGAAGCGGACGCCATCGTTCGCCGCTTTTTGTGCTTGTCCACCTGACCATGATCCATTTGATGTAAGTATTGAGTACAAGTTAGTCTAAACCTAAGTGAGTATTACATGACATGGTGCAAAGAGCACAGTAGCGCACACTATACGCAGTGTGATAAGCTCACTTATACTTACTTAGCTTATAATTATAACACTGCATTTCATTTGCTACCGTACCTTTTCTACCATGCCGTTAAATACCCATTTTAGTGCGCCCCTCTGAAGTCTGTTCTTTTTTCTTATTTCAACGACTATTGCTTTTAAGTGTTTTTGAGGAATCTTTGTCATACCAACCCAAAAATGTGTTACCTATAGAGTCGCTACAGAAGAGCACGTTATTACGTGATGAGTTCATAAAAATCGGAAAAAGAAGAAAATCGATAAAACACGCATTGACTGATCACACTTCTGAGACGCTTGTTTGTACCACCAACGATCATCGATTTTCAAAACTTCACGTGGAGTGGAAAGGACTTGATTGAAATTAATTCTGATAGTTATTATATTAATTTAAAGAATTATACGTTATATTTCAGGAAAATTGCTCATGTACAACGTTGAAATCTCGACTCCTCCTAGATTTGATAAGACATCTGTTCGGTGGTCTACAGTCTGAGCTTGGAGATGCTGGAATAAACATGCCTTGTCAACTTCTTAAATGTTTAGAAGACGGTCATAACTGGGAAAAACCTAGTATTGTCAAAACGAACTTAAGAAATTTCTTCGCTAAACTTTTACTAGGAGAATTAGAAATAGCAATAGCAACTTGTCTTGAAAAATATCACGCTAAAGTAAGTAATCATGTCATTTCTATTGATACGAATCGAAAGACGAGCGCTATTTTATCGTCACGATATCGGTTAAAATGAGATGACGGTATACGATGCTAAGTGCGAAAGAGATGGCTGCTTTATCACTCGTACTAGCTGTTAGTATATGTAAATACGTACGTATGTTAGTAACGATATTTACTAAGGAAAAGTATTGCTTATCGTATTTTTTATTTAATTTCAGTGGGTCTCAAAATCATGCGTGGATAAGATTCCTTTATGCCCGGGATGTGCTAGAGTGCGAGCAGCTGATACAAGATTTACAGAAAGCAATCAATTGGTCAACTACCAAACAAACCCGAATTATTGCCAACCTCTGGTATATCCAGTTCATAGTAAGTTTAACATAAAGACTCAAATTTTATTAATTAAGCTGTGTAGTGTCGGCTTAGAATAGCACTACCCCATTTCTTTCGGTGGGTGTACGTAGGAGGCGACTATTCGGTATTGGGGCTTTAAGGGATTTTTGAGCGATGCGCTATGCGGTTGGAGACTCATCACCAACAACCTTTATTTCACCACCTTTTCCTCACGAAATTTCAAAAAGTTACTGAGGAATTTCTGATTTCCTAGCTCTGGCTACCCCTTCAAGTGAGTATATGTATGTAATATAGAGACTTAAATTTTAATTTGATTTCGCACTAGTCTGGGGTCCAAATAAAGCAAACATTAGCTTATGATGGTTGGGCTCGATGAGAAGCTAGATTTCCATATTGAGAAATCAACAGTACATAGTTTTTCAAACTTGTGAACAGTTTATTGTATATTCCGTGCTTCGGAGATCACATTAAGTCATTGGTCCCGGCTACAAAATTGGTAGTAGTAAAATTCTGCCAACTTGCACTAGGCCACATTGTTAGACTATTGTCTAGGCATCATCTATTATTATCTAGGGTCTATTGTAGGCTCGAGCCCCACTTTGGGAATATGTATCGAAAAATATTTAAATGCTGTCGGAGGCTTTTTAAATATGTTATATAATAATTTGTACATTTATCAGTAAACCTTGGATATACAAGGTATAGGTGAGATGGTGTGGTGACGTATAGTCTAAGTCGGCACTGTTTTACCAACAACGGGGGCTACTATTTATATTGAAATATATGGAATAGAAGTTTTTATCTTTGTACCTCATTTTCTTAGCACTGATTGACAAAGATTATTTGTCCTTTCCATATAAAATTATAGCCAACTTTATATTTCAGATCAAAATGCCCGGGATCTACAAATAGCCTTGATGTCAGATATGCCAACGATTCCAAATGAATTACCTAAGAAATCACTGGAAATGAATAAGATTTACAAAGAAACGCAACACATTATCCCAGATAAGGCAAGTAAAAATTATTGAATGGAATCACTCAACTCACATTATAAATCTTCCGTTACTTTCTTGGTCTATTCTTTAGACTCTATTGGATAGAAGAAATCGCTGACGATCCAGATGAGTGGGGTTTAAATTCCTGGAAAGTACACATGTGAGATTTATCCCAGTTTGGTTAGAAAAATGCAATACTAGGTGTTTTTACTGGTAAAACGATTGTCCGCTTTGGATCGGAGGATTAAACCCTAGAAGGGGTAGCCAGAGCTGCAGAATCCGAAATTCCTCAGCCATTTTTGTAAGCTGCGTGGGATAAGATTGTAAAATGATGGTTGTCGGTGACGGGTCTCCAACCTCATTGCCCCAAAAAATAGCCCTAATACACGTAGTTAACTCTTAGAACATCCACTGCAAGGAATGGGGTAGTGCTAAGCCGAAACTACACACTTTCGCACTTGAGCATATGGTTATTATTGGATGATGTGACTTATGATTTCTAATAATATTAATTAAGGCCGGTCCGTATCGGTGATAAACATGTTTGCTTACAATATCATGTCTATAATATTTTTGTTCTCAGGAACCTAAGAAAATTTTCACCCAATTCAAGAGTAACAAAGCCTATACTTCATTTCAGGTAAAAAAAATATCCTATAACTATCAGCAGCAAAGATCAGCCAGTGGACTTCCACTACTGGACATAGGTCTCCCTCATAGGTACCCACAACGATCGGTCCAGTGCTGCTCTCATCTATCACCTCCTCGCTTTTACGCAATGTACCCTGCCCCTTGTTCTCCCTATAGCCTTACCGCTGATTTGATTACGAAGTGAAACTCCTCAAATAACCCTCGCCATTGTCTTTTTGAGCCTTCTTATAAGGCCCATTGCAAGAGGCCACATCTCTGACGTAAAACACATGACTCAATTACGTTTGCCTCAGCATTGACGATTAATAACAAATGTCGAAAATTTATTGTAACCATGACTCAGAAGCAAAATAGTTCTATAATTCTTTAAAAAGGTATAAAACCCTTATTAAAAAGTTAAACTACACTTCTTTTTAGATGCAGATCAGATCTAGCAAGTTCAAAATAATAGAAAGAGAAATGGCATATTGTTTTTCAAGCATTTAACAACTTTAAAGGAGACTTGGTATTTGCAACTAATAAAGTATCTTAGTAGCAATATTTTTGCAGCGATTCCATCAAAAGGAGTTCATAAATAAAGAATTATAAAATCACAAAAATGCTAGCTACTTTTAGGTTGTAAATAAGTATAGATGTATATGTCTTTAATTAACTGCTATTGGTTTGTTGAGCACGGCGCATCTTGTGTAAGTTGCTGCATTTTTTAAATACAATGTAATGTTTGTTTTAGTTGCCTGAGAAAGATAAACCCGTTGCACAAACTGTCCAAAAAAAAGTTGTGCCAAAAATTATTCGCAATGAAATAAAACCTGAAACTAAACAAGTTCTGGACAAAAATGAAAAGAAGGTTTTTGTGATGCTAAACAAAAAACGAGATAACATTAATAACTTCAGAAATATAATACAAGAAAACATAAAACAGTCATCGAAGAAAAGCACCCGACCCAATACTTCAATGTTTATGAATAAAAAAAAACTGAGTCAAACAGTTAATGTTCATACTTGTTTGGTGCCAAACTCAGAAGAAGTTATAACAAAGAGCCCTAATATAGATGTTGCTGTAAGTACTTGTGCAATTGGCATATCAGATAAAATTATTCAAAAAGCGGATGTAAACGACAAATCACAATCTCTTAAAATAAGTAATGTCCCATCCCAAAATACTATCGAAAAAGTAATAAAAGTTTTAAGTGAGTGGAAAAATTTGGTTCCAGATACCAGCAATAAGAATGGAGCTCAAACAAAAAGTGAGCACTGTGTTGAAATGTGCTCTAACAGGGAAGTAGTCTCAAAAGATAAATTTAATAAACATGATAATACAATAATTAATAAAGATAGTAAAATAGAAGAGTCTGATGTCACTAAAAACATGGGTCCTGTATCTGCAAAAGTTGAAAACATAAAAAAATCTAGTGAACAGAAAATATCTAAATTAGTTAATAACCCTGTATTACCAACGAACGTTGAATGTTGTGCTTATTTAACAAACATTGCTGATTTCCAACCTAGTTATGGTGAGAATAAAGATAGTTCTGAAATAAAACATGAACAAAACATAGATCCGTACAATTTCACGAACGCTTCTTTGCTCTCGTGTAGACCCTGTGAATATGATATTGAATTGTTGGGAGTATCATTAGGGCAAGGAGACTTATTAAATCAAGAAAAGCTTGAATTTCATAGTATACCAAAAACATCAGTTAAACAAAAAACAAGTAGAATAGCATGCAAACCAAGAGATTCTACTAAAACCATAAGTAAAAATGAAACCTTGATCAGAGATATACCTATAACAGACACTAATCATACATTAATTTGTCATTGTTGTGATAAAATGGAAGAAATTAAACAGTACTTTAATGATACAATTTTAAAATTGCAAAACCACAAGATAACTAGCACCGACAAAGCTCTCAATGTTCAAAGTCTGTTAGAGTTTGATAAACCATCAAGACCACATGACTCAGATAGTGAAAAAATTGTAGTCGATTCCGTGTATAATCAAGATCTTGAAATCAATACATTTGATATGCTTAAGGAACATTTACGGGACAAATTTGCAGATATTAAAAACATCAGCAATAATTTATGTGACATTTCTCGAGAAGAGGAAGAAGAAATTTATTCATCAATTTTATTAAAAGTAAAGAGGATTTTGTCAAATAATACAAATAAATTATGCGATTGCAAAAAGAAGGCAAACACCGGTGGAAGTTGGACTCGTGCGTATCTTTTAATGCGAGAATATTTAAAAACAAAAATTAAACGAGTACAGTGTATGTGTGCATCCCCAACGACTCAAATTGATGATCAAGCACAAGTAGAATTGTTTGATAAGGTATATGAAATGATCGAAAACGATTTTTATAGACTTAAGAAAATATATCATCCGAGTAATGGAGAAAAATGTGAAGTAAATATCCGAAACTACACTGATGGTGGTGAAAATGTAAATGAGGACTGTTATGCCAGTGAAAAGGAAAAATCACTGAAAAAATCTGTAAGTAATCATCCAAACGCCAGTTTATCTAATAAGACGGGAGACAAATCTTTCGATTTTGAGTGCGAATATATAATAAACTTAACCCAGAGTAAACAATTTGAGAGTGAGTCTTCAAATTCGACAGGAAATAAAAATGATGCGAGTAAGGATATTATTTCAATACAGAAAGATAATAATAGATACAGTAACCATGAAAGTATCGATGTGCAGGTGCAAGAGAAAAATAAATATATTCAAAATCAAGGCATTATTGCAAATTCTATAGGACCATCATCACCAAGGTCTTCAAAACAAATATACTCAAGTGACACTTTTTTCATGACTGCATTTAAAAAACCTTATGACATATCATCACTTATCAAAAATGTCACGGGGCATGATTATCTAACGATAGATAAAACTGACCATATTGATTTCACTCACAATAATGAAACAAACATATTCACTAAATACAATGAAATAGAATGTGAATTTGAAGTTGATCATAATGTTGCCGCTCATGAATTAAACATGCAAATAGACAATGTTATAAATGATTGTGACAACAACCAAGTTGAGATGCCGCTAGAAAATAATGCTCTAGGACCAAATTTTTCCTTGGGTGAAATAAGTACCTACTCAAACTGTGATTGTCAAAAAGTGCCGCTATGTCATATTAAAATGCTAATGGAACATATTGAAAGTAAATTGATTTCTTCAAATTGTACTTGTGATACGTTAGATGCAAAAGCATGCCCAATGCATTCTCACACAATTTAGGTCATAAATAACCGTTAAAATTGGTTTTGGAAGGTATAATTATGAATGTGATTGTCTACTGAATTTGATTTAAAACTTTATATATTTTAAATAAATTTATGTACTTTTGTCATTACGCTTATTATTGTGTAGAGGTAGAGCAAGGTAAACGGAATCGGCTAGTCAGTCACTAAGTCGTTCACTGCTCCATTTTTCCGTATTATCCTTATTAATTCTTCTTCCGAAGTCTTCATATTTTTTAAACAGTTAATAAAACCCCTCAACTAACAAATAAGAATCCTTATTACCATGTACATTGTCTGTTCGTGGCTAAGCTCGGGCAAGCCTTTGGGTTTAAATTATTTTGATTGGACTTAAGTATATATGTATATATATATACATATATACTTACGTCCTGATATACGTCATGATATATATATATATATATATATATATATATATCATGCTAGGGAAGCAATACAATAATAGTATATACAAGTGAGGTAAGAAATTCATTATAGAACCCGGCCAGATACCTCTTCGGATAACACCGGCCCGCAGACCGAGAGAAAGCCCTCCATTAACCAACCAGCAAAGGATGACAACGGACCTCTCCTGCTAGTGTTACTTAACAATACACAATATTAAACAATAAAACCAAAACGGAACCCACGGACATCAAATCGGTCACTATTTAGGACCAAGCTAGCTCCTGCAACTACTGCTTGATAGTCACTTAGCAATAGGAAATAGTCTACGAACCCTAACCGCCACCATTATCGAATCGTATGAGGCGTCTGGTCCCGATAAACCCCACTTAAAGGCAAAGAATCTAGTGTGTATTGTAATAAGACACTACAGAACACTATGCTCTAAACTTACTGTCAACTCTATGTCGAACGCGCATGGAGGCTAAGGAAAGGGCTACTCACGTGCTCCAAGAATGCACAGGACGCTACCAAAGGCAATGACTGGGACCTAGATAGACTTTCGTCCTACTGGATTGAATTAGTTTGTGCCACAAAACGATCAATTGTTCCATGTACAATGGCCTACCAACCCAACAAGCAAAATTATCCTGGAATGCGATTTTGTAATGCTATATGGATTTATATAACTCCGAAAATGGTTTTGACGGATGCTACCGCATTTATAACAGCATAAATACATGCTGATTTTACTCAAGTAAGTTTAATCTTGTAATTTGTACTTATATCGGTATATAAGATTATATTTCCTGGCAATTATAGGATGGTGACTCCTATATGGGCATTAAGCAAGAGCAATTGCACTGAAGCATAATTACTCCTGTAACCCTGACTTATATGCGTATATAAGATAACGTCTGATGACCATTTTAATCTTACTAGTTCTATATGAGCACGTACCAGGCATATTTGCACTGAAGAGTAATTGCACTTGTTATTTTTACTTATAAACTCATATAAGCCAATATTTTATGGCTAATATAAGTGACTAAAAATTAAATTACTGTAAAATTCATTTAATTTGGTTTGGTTTTACATAAGCTTAGAAGGAAGTTTTAAATTAAATTATTATCCACATTTTACAAATATTAAATTAGTAAGATTATAACAGCACTCGGTAGGATAAAATGTTCTCTTTATGGATTTAGTGTATGCCATTTTAATCCTAAATATGTTTATATAGGCATTCTACTTGCTCAAGTAATCTCAAACACTCCTGGCTAAAACTCTTAAAAATCCAATTTTGCTCGGTACGACCGATATAGGAAAAAATACGCTTTATTTAGTTTTGCGAGTTCTATTGTAGGATTTTGTGTCAGCCATTTTGATTGCATACATTTGGTTTTCTTCACAAATATCTAGAAATATTAAAAATGGATATAAATAAGTGGAAGCGGTTCAAAAAGAGTGGATCATATAAAAGAAAAATTAAAAAGACATACCGAGAAATGTTAAACGCAGTGACTACTGAATTTTTAAAACCTGGTGAAGACCATATTGCAAACTCTAGCGAGGGTTCCGGACAAGATATTTCTATTACTACTTTAGATGAAAAAGGTTGGGACTACGAAAATACAAAACCTTTGAGTGATATTGAAAGCGATGGTCAGGAAGAATCATCAGACTATAACAAAAATGTAGAGCTGCGGTATTCTATTAAAAATTGGGCTTTAGATTTTAATATTTCTCATGCTGCGGTTAACTCTTTACTTGAAATTTTAAACAAAAGAATAAGCAATGTTTTGCCTAAGGACGCACGAACGTTACTAGATACAAATAAAGAAATTTTGCACATCAGTGATTCTGCTCCAGGGCACTACTGGCACAATGGGCTCATCAAATGTTTGAAAAAAATATATGAAAATGTTTCTTGTTTGCCAAATGAGATTTCTTTAAACATAAATGTTGATGGATTGCCAGTGTTTAACAGTTCAAGATACCAGTTTTGGCCTATATTATGTACCATCTTTGAAATACCAAATTTGACACCGTTTGTTGTGGGTTAGTTAGTATACAAATGTATGTTTTTAAAGTTAGGTTTATCAGAAACTCAAAGCATGTATGCATGTTTACGTTTTTAAGTGTTTTTCTCGATATGTAGTATAAAATAGTATACATATCTGTAGGTAAGAATTTTGTAATTTTTTATAGAAGTGTATTGTAACCTTATTTTTTTAATGAAAATTAAATGTTATTTTATTCTCAACAGGAATCTTTGCTGGCAATGGAAAACCATCAGATCCAGACGCTTTTTTAGGACCATTAGTAACAGAAATGAAGCAACTACTTGAAGAGGGATTAGCAATAAATAATGTTGCTGACTCAGGCGAAGAAAAAATAGTGCATGTAAAACTAAGAGCTTTCATTTGCGATTCGCCAGCCAGGGCTATGATAAAAGGTAAGTTGAGTCCTTATTATCTTACTTATAAAATGCTTAGCCTTATGTTACATTATGTTATACTTATACGATATTTTAAATATTTTGAGTTCTGAAAATATATTGTCTACTTACAAATTGACAATAATGCATTCTTTATTTAGGTAGGTTTCATTCTACCAACCTGGAAAAGAGATCTTGACTAAATAAAATTATACGTTCATCATAATTATTTGTACTGACAGAATGACTACAGCTAATTTAAATATCTTTACAGGTGTTGCGAATTTTAATAGCAAACATGGTTGCCTGAAATGCACAATCGTCGGTGACTACTCGCACAAATCTAATACTGTAACATTTGTTGGATCTCGAGGTCTTAAAAGAAACAATGACGACTTTCGTTTGAAGAAGTATGGACAACATCACAAGAAAGATTCACCTTTGCTGAAGTTAAACATCGATATGATTGAAGATTTTCCTGTATCGGATTCACTGCATTTAATAGATCTGGGCTTGATGAAAAGGCTTTTGATAGGTTGGAGGGATGGAAATTTTGGCACTTACTTAACGAAATGGAATGCTCAGACCATAGAAAAGGTTAATAGTTTTTTGATAGATCGTAAAATGCCAAAAGAGATACACAGATCAGTAAGGTCGGTTGACGTTCTAGCTCATTAGAAGGGGTCTGAATACCGTTGCTTTTTTTACTATCTCAGTTTTATAATACTTAAGGAAACCTTAAGAACTGAACCTTATAACCATTTCATGCATTTATATTGTGCTATTACCATTTGCTCCAATGAGAGATATTTCTCTTTGCTTCGTGTTGCTGAAGAAATGTTAACATATTTCGTTGAGCAGTTTAAAACTATTTATGGAAAAGACTATATTACTAGTAATATACACAACCTCCTGCACTTGGTTGAAGAGGTAAGAAAATTTGGAATCCTTCAAAACTTTAATGCATATTGCTTTGAGAATAAACTTTACTCAATTAAAAAAATGGTCAGACAAGGAAACAGAGCACTTGCTCAAGTCGCTAACAGAATAAATGAAATGTCTTCAATAGATATAGACAAACTTAAATCAAACAAAAAATATCCAACAATAACGAAAGGGAAAAGCCGAAAATCTCTTTTTGTTTTAGAATTGGGGACGTTTATATTATCAGCCAAAAAACAAGATAAATGGTTTCTGACCAAAGCAAATCATGTCGTGGAGTTTATATCGGTAAATTTTAAGAATATAGAGAACCAAGAGCAAGAAATAGAAATACACGGCTACCATATCAGAGCCACCCAAAATGCTTTTGAGGAACCTATTTGCTCTTCATTTTTAAATATCTTCAAATGTGATTGCAGGGATCTTCAAAAGATTAGAGACGTGTATAAAGTTTCAGACATTAAGTGTAAGCTTGTCAATGTGTTATATAATACAGATTTATATTTGGTGCCATTACTACATACATTATAACATAGGTTAAAGGTTTTGAATAAAAAAAACATGTCTAAAATTTTACATTTCTTTTATTCATCATTTAGTCAAAAGCTTTTGATAATTAGGTAACTAAAAATTAAACTCTGTTGGGCAGCGAACCTATATCTTGGCTTACAAAACGAGTTCTGCCAAATTCGCAAAATAATCTGTTAATTAACTTACATGATTATGTACTTTTAAATAATCAGTCTTTTTAATGAGGCAACTTAATATCATTCCACTAAAAATTACTTAACAGACTGGTAAATTCAACTAAAAATACAATTGACATTTTAATCAGTCTAATAATGAGTCTCTACGATTGTATATTTTTTAAAACTACCCTAACAATTAAAATAAAATAAAACATACATAAACAACCTGTGTCTTTAAAGCTGCCGACAAATCTGCCGCCCCGCGCCGCGTTGCGGTGCGTCCGCGGCGCGGTATTGTTTTGTAATGTATGAGTTACTATAGAACCTGTCACACCTAGACCGCACCGCAAACGCCCGCCGCTCCGGGTTGCGGTGTGACAGTTTCCATAGCAACTATTACATTATAAACAAATACCGCGCCGCGGACGCACCGCAACGCGGCGCGGGGCGGCAGATTTGTCGGCAGCTTAAATGTGCAAATCCTTTCGGGGATTTAATGAAACTGACTGAACAATATTTCCTTTGTAAGGTTGGCCCGAAATTAAAATATATCTAATCTTCCATACTTACTAAAGTCACAAACAGGTCAACAGACTTTGTATGGGAGGTCAAGATTTTTGTTTATATCCGCTATTATTTTTCTTGACGAAGGGATTTGCGCATTTTAAGTAGTACACATTTTATGTAAGTACCTACAATGGGTAGGATGCGTTTTTACAGAAGCAGAGTAAATTAAAGCAGTCAAACTAAGTGAGATTGAGATCTGCTGAAATGAAGCCGAGAATTTTGTCATTGAATCTTCTGTTAAAACTTACCCTACATATATCAGCACGAAAAAACATCTTTCCTTATGCATGTGCAAGGTGCATTCGGATTTTTGCTGTTCTAGACAACAAAAAAGGAACCGGGGTATGAAAAATGTTTACCGTGCTGACAGATAAATTCAATTTCTTAACAAGTAACTAGTCTAAAAAAATAAAAAGTAGTTAATAACAATTAACAAAACAATAAAACAATCATTGCTCATACTTGGTTTGCATTAATCATATTTTTGGGTCTTTTAGACCGGGGCTATATAAACAAAATCATCCTTTTTAAAGGGCAAAAAGCTAAAAAAAAAAACAATGGAAAGTACTTAAACTTAATTGGAAAAATGTGATGATGATGAGACTTTGACATTAATTATTCGGCTGCACAACATCAACAGCAGAATTGGATGGTTGTACAGCATTATTAGCAGAACCAGATGGCTGTACTGCATCAGAACGAGGCGGCTGATGTACCTCCACATCAACCTCCAAGATCTCAACTGGAACTGGTTGTTCTGGAATTGTGACGTTTTCAGAAGTTGTTGCAATCTTATTTCTTTTTCCCTTAACTCTCTGCCTTGAAGCAGACGTCCTCTTATTGCTCTCACAGCGCTGACGAGCATTTTTCAGTATGATTTTGAAAAACTTTTCACATTCTGCTTTTGTGAATGTTTTGTCCGATTCGAAAACAGTCTCAAAAAAAAAGCTTATCGTGTTTTTGAAACCTTTGAAACAAATTTTATCCCCATCACTGTCTTTTTTTGATGATCCTGTCCATGAACAACCTTTAAGAAACTCTCTTTCAAACAAGTGATCAATTAGGTAGTATGCGTTCGTACTGCCCTTTCCAGATCCTTTGTTACATAACTTAAGTAATTTTTTTTGGTATTCTTCTTTAAGTTTTGGGTCAGTAAGATTTTTTTCAAAATCATTGAAATCCTCTAAGTTTCTTATAATTTTAATTGCATCATCCTGGTTTAGAGCAGGGGATTTAGAAGATAGTTTTATATATTCATCGAACTGAATCTGAAATTCTGAATATTTTAATAGTAATTTGCTTTGAAGTTCAAACATAGCATTTTGATTATTTAGAATTGTTTTGATATCCTGTTTAATAGCCTGCACATCCTCTTGTATTTGCTGCATTTGCGTATTATCTGGATTCAAGATTAAAAAGCTTTCATTATTAATATTTCCAGTGCTTAGACTTATTTCCTCTGTGACAGTTTTTGGTTCCTGGTTTTGAATTATACTATCGGCTTGAACATATCTTTCATCTGTTGGTATGGTAACTTGTTGAGGCATAGCAACGGTACTAGCTTCTTGTTCATAAGTCTGAAAATATAACAAGTAACTTGTGTAACTTGTACATGATCAAATTTGAGTTAGTGGTATCAGTACTATATGTAAGTATGTTATGTTATTGAATGTAAAAGAATAAATCAAATTTAAGATTGATAAAGTATTTAAGGCAATGGAAAAGAGAAACATGAAAGGATTACAAGGTGAAAAAAGTGTGTCAGAGTAGTAGTAAGGGGTAGTCCCGAAAATTAATCGTGAAAATTAAATTAGTAATCTAGAAAATTTGCTATATTTAACTTACCTCTACCAACTCTTGTGCCATCTTATTATAACTTTTAGCCATAGATTCACTTTGAGTAATAATATCTTGAGATGACCGCTTTGTTTGAAAGCGACGTTCGTTATCGGTCTCGGTATCAGACCGATCACTCATAGCGTCTATTTCATTTTCTGCATCCTTTAACGTTCTTAAATTGCTTCTCTTCACTATACAATTAATAGGTGTCCAAGTTTGGTCTGGATCACAGTTTTCAGCTCTTCTCAGTTTATCCTGTTTATTTTTGGGCCAAAACAAAATACCATTCCGCTCCCATCGATCTGGTACAGCCGTCAATCTCAATCTACCTCTTTCCATTGTCTGAACTACTTTATAGGGCATTGTGATTGGTAGTAAAAATCTGAAAATTAATAAATATATAAGTGAGTTTTCGTACATCATATACAGCACCATTTACTTCCTTAAGAATGCTTTTTCTACAAGTAAAATAACTAATTAACAATATTACCAGATTTACAACCCACCCAGAACAGGACTCAAACCCACAACATTAGCAGTTTGCCATTATGAAATCAATAATGAGAGAAGAGAGACCGGAGGCTGGACTATAATGTTTTTATTAGGTAGGTAGTATCCCACTGCTGAGAAAACAGCCTACCTTATGATGTTTTATATAAAGGTAATGTTTATGAATACCTTCCCTTTCTTTCAGTAGTGAACCGACCACCTATGAGTTTGAGATAAGTTTCTACTTTTACTTGAGAAAGGATCATTTCGACGATCAAGACCTCACCTATTTTAAAATTAGATTAAACCAAACCACCTAAGTATAAAATAAATATAATTTGATAATTCAATGAAAAAATACCAAAATTTCAAATGTTACGTTACCTATGACTATGAATATGTATAGATTATACACTAAATTAAGCACTAAACTACGTTCTCACTGTTCGGTTGATTTATTTATACTGATCTTTCGCTCTAACTCTAACACTAAATAAATAAACAAAAGGTAATATGATTTGAGACGCACGGTGATTCCCCGGTACCATGCTATGCTGTAAAGTAGAAGATCGGCAACGTCGCGCGTAGACCACTATAATTTTTATGGCAGCAAACACGACAAACTAAGAAGAAGCAGTTTACTATAAGTTTACGGTCCATATTTGATCGACTCAAATTGACAGCATAATATATGCTCGCACGCAAGTGATTTTGCCCGATCAGTATAAAGGCGACAACGTTCCCAGATTTAATAGCATGACTTGAATCAAGTAGGGTGGTAAAGGAGAATGCTATGCCAGTAGGTACTTTTTGTGATATTCTGTAGGAAATGTGTAAACGTTGATGTAATAACATAAACGTTCACGCCGTTTTATCCCCGAAGGGGTTGGCAGAGGTACCAATACTCCTGAACTCACATGGCAAGCGCCATCTAGTTTTCAGAGAAGGTACCCACGTTTTGCTAAGACAGTGTACTCACGTGATAGGGGGCAGGCCTATCGCCGTTTTGTACGAATACACTGTCACATGACTAAGTACAACTCAGCCATGTGGGTTTCCTCACGATGTTTTCCCTCACCGTTAGCAACCATGATAAATTAACCACACATATGACTTTAGAAAAGACAAATTGGTGTAGGCCCGTCCCAGGATTGGAACTCACGCCCTTCTGTTTTTCGGGCGGGTGTTCTTACCCACTGGACTATCATGTCGCATCGCATGTAATAATGACTAATTATAAGATAGCTACCTATTTAAATATTTTTTTAATTATAAGTTAATAAAGGAACATTCACTTTTACTCACATAAAATAATATTGTGTGACGTAGATAGTGACATTACATATTGAGTAAATATTATTTACAAATCTCACATTCGTCTGTTGGAAAGTGATCATAAACTGCGTAAGTAAAACAGTTGTCACACCAAAACCAATCTTGATACAGCAATGCTCTAATGCGTTCTTGATTCTTAATAAAATGAAAATTTCTATTGTTAATAGAAACCAGGCTGTGACAACCGGGACATGTCTCAGATAACACGAAATGTGTAACACTCCAAGGCCATCGAAGACTTCTTAGAGATCGAAAATGTTTTTTGGTTAAAAATCCATCAATATCCAGGATTATCGGCATATCGACCTGTTAATTAATTAAATTAAGTCAAATAAAAATAAAGTTTTAACTAATTTTCAATCCTTAAAATATTCCTTCAGTTTATATTTAAAAATTTTCATCTGGGCATTGCGGAACCCTAATCATTAACAATGGCGAATCTTCTTCGGTTTTGAGATAGACCAATATAAAACCTAGATACTTATATTGGCTCTATATAGCACTTAGGAATGCTAAAAAGACTTATTTTAGCTCTATTTTACACCTGGGAATGCTCACCAACAAAATGGCAGCTGCCTGCATAATATTTATGAAATAATATTTAATTCTATTATGTAAATAAGCAAGATTCATGAAGCGCTTAAAAATATTGAACATAACCCTATGAGTTTTCACAGAAAAATCACGTTTCCCTGACGTTATTCGCTACACAAGATACAAACGGGACCTATATTATGGCTAACATTAATTAATTCTAAATAATACTTACCTTTAAAGGATAAAGAACAAATATTATTTAAAAAATCCAGAGCGAAACAACGTGCAACACACTCACTTTGACTGTTTACATTACAACGGCTTATATTAGAATTGTTAGGCGCGTATTCATCTTATTTTTGACTATAAGTTACTTATATTGACATTTGCAGGAGTAATTACACTGACGTAATTCGATTATAGGAGCCATATAGGCGTATATGGCATTTAAGCGGGCTAATTTAAATGTGCATTAAGTAAAATTTGACTTATATAATGGGCCCTTTCTGCAACTTATATGAGGATATAAGTATCATATAGTCCTCAAGAAATTATGGTTCTAGGATAATTTAAAAACCACTTTTTGCTTGTTGGGAAGCTGGCCTCAATGCGGAAACCTGTGGCGGTTTAATGCCCACCATAGAGGACATAACTAAATAGAGCGTAAATTAAATTTAATTGCTAAACGAATTCCGCCATAAGCTAATTGTCCCTACACTCTGATCGGTTCATTCAATGTTTTTCAACTTTGTTGGTCCTACATTTGCTTCGCTTAAGTCAGTGGAAATGCACTGAATCATTTACGTTATACATTTCTTTCTATTTAGTTAAAATCTATGCCGCCCACTTAAAAAAGTAGTTAGTATTGGCATATATTTTGTATAATGTAATGTAAATATTAAGTTAATTTTATACTTTGTGACAACATCTTGTTGAAATTCTTAACAACCTCGTTACGTTTATGTTTGCAACAAAAATAATATGCTTTTTTTATTCCCGAATTGCTTTTAAGACACAGCTAGTGGGTTTCCAGTCAACTGCTGGTCATAGGCCTCCCCTGAAGATCTTTACAACAACTGGTCACGTCAAAGGTATTAAATTCAATGGCACTTAGAAATAAAATATAACATGAGAAACAATCAAATACAATTGTAATCAATAAATTTGTAATTTCATTTCATTCATACATTAATAATTATATCATTCATTCAATTCAAATACATTGTTAAAATTACAATAAAACATTTTATCATTATTAATAATATTAAAACAATTATTCATATGGGATATAATGGCTTAATAACAAACTGTTACCTAATGCTAATTAAAAATAGGACAGGTGTAACACTGACTAGAAAAAATCAACAAGATAAATTGACTATTTCTAAAAATCGTTTACTATGCTTATAGTATCCATAACATCGGCAGTGTTTGCTAGGAATCAATGTATGAGTTATTTTAATGGCATTATAAATATCAGGAACAAGCCATGTGACAAGAATTATATGATAACATAATCATTCATTCATTCAGATTGAATGCTTTTATTACTCATCTTATTTACTAAAGCTAAAGTCACCATGGATTAAAAATCAGTATATATAATAAATTTCAAGATTGTATTTCTAGTTTTGAAATTATTTAAAATTAATTGTGAGATTGGTGAGGTAGTTACAATAAAACCTACATAATTGGCAGGAAATAGTTGCTAAATGCATACCTTATCAAAAATAAATAACAAAATACCAAAATACCATTCACAGACAAACAACCTTTTTATCAATAGAAACCCAAAAAGAGCGAACCAAAAGCCAAATAAAATGGTGCGGATTATGTTCCTAAAAAAGATATAGCACAAAGTGTATAAAGTTTTGTCTACGAGATTGTTTATCTGTACAAGGCATAAAATAAGGTATATTTACGAGAGACTTAATACGAACTTTATGTACAGCTTATATTATGTTTCGTAGTATTAAAACTTCTCCGCGTATGGAGTTTCTTATCTTTAGCAGTTTTGTATTCCCGGTGACAAGGGCTATTTCGGAGGTCCAGAATTCGGTTGATTTTCTCCACAATCTCTTTAGCGGTGTCGTGGTCGCATTCGAGATCGTGATGCTTATATGAAGAGTTTGGAAGGAAGAATCCACTTGGATCTAAAAATAATTACAATTGTGGTGACTTTGTGGAAATTTTGTGAGTTGTATATGCTAATGTTCCTATCGAATTTAGAACTGAATTTAAATTAACCACATACAATATGCAAAGTTTGACAAAAGTGAGGCTGATAAAATTAAACATTTACAGAAAAAAACTAGTTTTTATGTTGTCAAATACAATTTACAATATTTTAAATAATAGCTCATTATGATGATCGATTTACAATATTCTAATTGACCTACAATTTTCTTTCAAGCATGGAGCTAATATTTGGTTAATAGCCAATAATCGGAGATGAAAATTGTTTCCCAACTCAAAGTGACCAAAACAAGCAAGATATGATAATTATAAAATGGTACCTGAGTTATTTCTGTCGTTGTAGGAGCCTCCGTTTCGCATGTAAACCAATCTGAAGATAGTTTTGTTAGACTTAGCCTCCATGATTTGGCACCACGCCACTGAGTCTATGCTGTGCAGAAAGAACTTCGACCGAGTCTGGAAACAATAAATTTATGTTTAAATGAGATGATATTTCTTGCACTAGAACAGTGTAGATTCAAACAGCTTTTTTTATATATAAGAGATAAAATGTTGGGGTCCCCCAAGTTGTAGGATTTCAAGATCTCGGTAAAAATATTGGCACGCAACGCACGCAATATTTATTGGGAGAATTTTACGATTATTTTTTTAAACCCACTTTGCAGTGTAAGTTAATTTAAATTTGCCAGTTGTCTCACTTCACTGCCTGGGAGTCAATTTGACGTAATTAATATAGAGCAAAAATTACTTCTTTGTAATCCTTCTTTGAATGAATATATTATTATGTATCCTCGCGGAAATTTTGACAGTCTAATAATCACGGTTCACGAGATAAACCTTGTGACAGACAGGCAAACAGCCCTATACCTCCCGCCTTGATATGGTCAGTTCAATAAAATCTCGAACATGGCAATTTATACATACCCAGAATTTATGCGACGAAGCAATAAGCGGTTCCACCTCGATCCTATCGAGTGTAATACTGAGATGAACCGGCGTGTTCGCTCTCATTTTGTGAAGAAGCTGGACTCGATATATTTTGAACTGAGGAGCGTCGGTAGCCATTATGTGGGACTTGATTTTGTCTAGCTCTGACTCAATGTTGGAGATTCTTTTATCTGAAATTATATAATTCTCTCTGTTTAAGGGAATATTCATTAGTATAAAGATTTAAAAAATGTAGCTGTTTTTATACATCATGAGAATCCAATATCACTTATCAAAAGAAAGACTGATATCACAGAAGCGCAGTGAAAAAATCTATAAAAAAATCTTACGTAATAGCATGTAGTTTTTTAGTTATGCTGAAGACTTTTCTTTTAATATTGTTTACAATTATGTGTAATACATACCGGGAGTGGCAAAGGAACTATTGAAAGCAAACACTGACATAATATTGCATTCTTTTGAATATATATTCAGTAAGTTAAAATGTTATGCTATCCGCCTCTTCAGGGCATGGAATTGCTAGTTAGATACCTGAGTGGTGCCTCACTAATTCAATTGGTGCTATATCCCTGTTTAGTTCCAATATTGTACGCTGAATCATAAAATATAAAAAAAAAACAAAAATTTCGTATTACACGAGGTACTATTTCGTCAGTAGTAGTTTAACAACTAACAAAATAATATGTGGTTGATTATCAAAAATTCGACGTATTTGGATAAGGTCTAACCCTTCAGTGCGGTCATAAATGAGCTGTAATGAAAAGCTAAAACGAAATTAAATTGTAGTATTAACTTACCATTATTTACAGCTTGTATCGCACTAATGACAGCTTCCGAAGTTTCACTGTTACCGGTATTGTGCCGCGACGTATTATTCTGACTATGTGCAGAGTCGTTTGGCCTCGGAAATATCATTTGGAAACCACCACTGAGTCCGCCATGTTCTGGCAAAGAACTGGGAGCTGGAGTTAATATCTTCTTACACTTCAAATCAACAAGTCCAAGACATGTGAAACCAAATTTGGAGCATGGCTCATTGGCATCTAGGCATGGAAATGCCCAGTCAACTTCACCATCATCTTCTGCTATGCAAAGCCCATAACAATGCACAGATCCTAGTGATATGTCTGGATGTTCAATGCTGGAAGTAATTTTATTATTTAAAATAATACGAATGAAAATATCACATTTTTGTAGATGATGTTTATTTGTCATCATCAGCTAATATAAGATCAAACAATAAAAATGTGTTATGAACATAGATCGGATAATCGGATGCATATTTACCTAAAGTTGACCGGCGGCTTAGTATGGAAAGCACTTCTTTATCGTAAAGATTTCGGGATTTCGGAATTGATGCATTTAATGTTCGGAATATAGAATTAAATGTATTTTCATTACGTTTGTAGTGTTTTCTATTACAATATATTATTTGTATGTACATTACTTGTATGGAAAAAAAACCCAATGTTTCGGGATGAATACCGTTAGCGTTTTGGTTATAAATATAATTGAATGCACACTCAAATAAAGGTTTTTAAATGAGGAGATAGATAAGATAACAAAAGACATGCATTACCGGGGTTTCTTGCACCTACCTGCACACAAACCGGTTTAGAGAATGCCGTCTCACTCGCACAAGCAGCCAAAGTTACCTATCCGTCTCACTCGCACATTCACATTTATAACGCTTTTTTGAACATAACGAGAATTGTAAATTCAAAACTGAAATTGATCTCCATTTATTTTTCGATATATTCCATAATAGTTAACATCTTAACGTTAGTAAATGTGCAGCTAAGTGCACAACAAGCTTTACAATGTTATTCAAATATTGTTCATATTATTTTCTTCTTCTTTAACTTAAGAGTTCAACTCTTCAGTTAAAGGTGAAAAGGTGGAGCAACTTTATTTAATAAAAAAATTGTATTTTTGTCTTTTTTTAGCACATGCTACCTTTTTTCTTTCACCTTTCAAATACTTAATACATATTTGCATCGACGTTTAAAATTCAGTTTAAGTGCAGATGCTTGCGAATATCCATTATGACTTATGATGTTCGAAGCTTAGTAGCTAGTTATTTAAAAAAAAAAATATTTTATAAATTAATATTATAATTTGATAGGTAGGTAACCAACTAACTCGTAAATTCGTAATTTGTTTTATATCCGATTAGTTCAAAATCCCTGATTTTTTTCGAATCCCGACATTGAAAAAGACAATTCCGAAAAAAGAAGCCGTCTCCATATTTTCTTAGCCAAAAAATAAGTTTAGGTAAATATGCATTCGATTATCCGATCTATGGTTATGAAACATAATGATACGGCAAGGATAGCAATCCGCTAAACCTGGCAGATCGAATATAAATAATTTTAGTTAGAAAATTGTGGGATCCACAGATGTATCATACATTCATAGACTTGAAGTGGGCTGTGTAGTGTGATCTTGAATAGAACTGAATAATATCTTCCTGCGGTAACTAAGATGCAAAAACTGAGGATAAGGGGCTTTATTAAGTGATTGCTGAGCAAGGTGATTGGGGACGTATCACCAAAGATCTTAAGGCGTGAACGTTTGAGTATGTAAAAAAAAATGATTTAACAAAAAATATATCGGATCAGTCATGGATTTTATTTTATATCAAATATATTATATCAAATGAACATAAACTTGGTCGTATAGAAAGTATTAAAGTAAAAAATTCTTACGCAAATTTGTATAACATATAAATTGTGAAAATCGTGTGTGTTAGGTATATATTTTTTAACCTGTTTTTACAGCCCTGATATCTACTGTTATCAAACTTTTGAGGTGTATAATATTTCAATTCGGTATGCAAAGTTTTACTAAAGTGGTGCTGAATAGGAAACCATTTCGAGATATTATATTTTTAAAACATATTTTCTTGAAATTAAATCAAACAAAGCTAAGATGACCGTTATTTTAACAAAATACAGTAACAGTATTTTTACCTTCAACGTTATTTCAAAGACAATCGCTTTTGCAGTTCATTAATAAAATATCGAAAATCATAGGTTTCTTTAGTATAATATCGTAATAATTTCATTTGAGATCACAAATTCGTGAAATGTTTTGCAATCAGCAACATTTTTATTTAACATTTCGTTTTATTTGCATGTCGCTACGTGATATTTTCGATCGATGACGTCATTAAGTACAAAAGTTGAACAATCTTTAAAAAATCATAACTTTGCAATTACTCGTTTTAAATGAAAAATATTCAGATAGATCTTTTATTTTCGTGTTTGCTATTCAATAAAAATATTTAATAAATACCAAAAAAAAACTTTGCATACCGAATTGTCAAGGTAATCTAGTTGCCCATTCAACCATTGCAAATGAGTATGAAACTTGAAAGAAATAATAATAAGATAAACTGGTTCCTTATCCCGATTATCTCTTTTTTGTCTGTAACATGTTTCATAAAAAACCGAACATACATACATTACACTCACGCTCGTAGATCCCATTGGGGTAGGCAAAGGGTTAATTGCCACTTTGTTCAATCCTTGAAAACCTCTAAAGCTTTAATAACATGAAGTTCATTCTATTCTAAACTATATCTATATTATTTTGTATGATTAATATTTATATTGTTATTTAAATTAAATAAGTTAGTTTTAAGTACAGATTATTATGTTTTTTTAAGCCTTGTTTTGTGCATCTACCCAAATAATTAATTTATCGATTTCACCTTCCAAAGGTTGTCTGGAAGAGATCGCTTTTTGCGATAAGACCAATTGTACCTCACTGTAAACTGTTTGATCATATTATTATTTTTGTAAATTTGTGTTTGATGTGCAATAAAGAGTTATTCTATTCTATATTTAGTTGCTTTTTCATAAGCATCTAACAGAAAGTGGTTTTATAATAGGAAATCAAGAACATACCTGTATTTGTAGCAAGTAAATCCAATCAAATCTTGGATCTTTGCACTAGAAATGATACATACATTAACAGGATAATTCTGGTGCTTTTCTGGTAGCATTGTCATAAATATTTTAAAAGTTTTAGTGGCTAGGCCCAGTTGTGCTGTGCCATCAAATTTCGCATACTCCAGATATTGACGGTGAGGTAGATGGGGGCACTTTTCTAGTTGATCGGCTAGTAATGACTTTTGCTGTCGAGGACTTGAAGTTGCTTGAGCTATATCTTTCTTGGGAAACAATTCTGAAAGCTCATCTGTTGTTAATTGGGAGGGTGGACATTCCCATTTTACTACTTTAATTTTCGCAGCCTTTTTTAATGCTTGCTCTTTTTTGTCTAACCACTGTGCTGTGTTAGATCTTTGCCTGGGAACATACAAAAATATGGTCTTTCATTTACTGTAGTTATTTAATCATTATTTTTTAGTGAAAATAAACAGCTGTAATAAGTTTATTAAGAAAATAATAATACAAATTTAATACAACAGAGCCATAAAAGTTTTCACAAATTGGACACAGAATCTTACATGCATACATTTTCATTGGGGTAGGCAGAGACTATTGATCACCACTTTGTACGATCCTGGCAAACCTCTCTTGCTTCATTTACATCCATCAATCTTTTCATACATGCTCTTTTATTGTTCATACGTCGGACACCTGCCTTTTTGAGCACATTCTCTATTTGGCCCAAATGTATCCTCCAAGGTCGTCTTCTAATAACATTACTTTCCATATTGGCTCTATAGATCTCTTTTTCCGATCTACCTCCGAATTTGTAAAAAATTAGGCCACTTGTCTATCTTTACAGATAAAGCGGCTACACACGACCCTAAAATCAGAGGCGATATCGGGAGGCTGGTGGGGAGGACCCTAGATCGTGTCATAAATTGCCTCGTGTGTAGGTAAATCGTACCTGATTTTTATCGGCCCTAAATCGCTTTGGGCGAGCTCACAATTTAGTGTCGATTATCGGCTAGGGAGCGTTGTCGGTACGTGTTGTGTACTGAAATCGGGATTGTTTTCTACGCAATCTGCGCTTGAGTGCTGCGACGATACGACGTGCTTGCGGCTATAATTGTTTATTTCGCGCGAAAACATGGCGAAGGAGAAATATCGAGAAGCGTGGACGAAAGCTATCGATCTATTCAAGGATTTGCCATATTTGTGGGATAAAAAACGTAACGATTATTTCATAATTAGAATGTTTTGTTCATAAAAAAACCTCATGTGGGGGGTATTACTAATAAATAAAGCAAAGAAAGACGTCGAAATTTTTCTTTCTTTTATTAATTAGTAAGATTATTTCAAACGGGACATGAGACACTAGGCATTAAAAAGCGGCCAAGAGCGAGATGGACTCGCTAATGAAGGGTTCCGTAGCAGCATTTAATAACTGATAACAATTATTGTTATATATTTCAGTGAAATTAATAAATTAGGTAAGTAATTTGATTAAGACGTTTAAAAATAGAACTACTGGCTAGATCTCATTCAAACCAATTTTCGTTAGTAGTTTGTATAGTAATACACATCATATATTTTTTTCAGTTTTATCATGCCCATATTTTAGAAGTTACGGGGGGGGGACACACATTTTACCACTTTGGAAAAGTCTCTCGCGCAAACTATTCAGTTTTGAAAAAAATGATATAAGATACCTCAACATCATTTTCAAATACCTTTTGATAGATACCCCACACGTATAGGTTTGATGAAAAAAAAAAATTTGAGTTTCAGTTCTATGTATGGGGAACCCTAAAAATTTTGGTTTTTTTTCAGATTTTATTTTAAAATCTTAATGCGGTTTACAGAATACATCTACGCACCAATTTTCAATAATGTAGTTCTTATAGTTTCGGAATAAACTGGCTGTGACTTACGGACGGACGGACGGACGGACAGACAGACAGACATGACGAATCTATAAGGGTCCCGTTTTTGCCATTTGGCTACGGAACCCTAAAAACGACCAGATTGTTGCACAGTCGGTTTCGTACTGACTGGCAGGGTCGTGTGTCAGCAGCCGATTTCATCCCCACCACCGCTCTCCCGATATCGCCTCTGATGTTAGGGTCGTGTGTAGCCGCTCTTAGAATGCAAATGTTCAGAACGCCTACTTTCACATAATTACAATGTTTTTATTATCCCATATTTATTAGAAATAATCCCCACATGAGGTTTTTATGAATAATAAAATTGTAATGATATAACTTTCACTTGTTCTACTTTCCCATTATTTATCTTAATCACACATTCTGTCATATTCTCCTCTCTTTCAAAAACAATTGTATAGGTTTATCCACATTTACATTCTTGATTCCCTTTCATTCAAAAGACGTACATGCTATATTCATCATCTCTTGCAGCTCTTCCACGGAAGACGCAAGTGGCACTTGATTGTCTGCATATGATAAGCATTCATTGATGAATCCACCCATTTTCGGTCCATAATCACTTAAATGCAACTCTGTCAGACAGTCATCCATGAACAAATTGAAAAGCCACTGAGAAGCTTCACAACCCTGTTGGGACACCTTGAGATATGCTGAACCGCCAGTGTTTTCCCAGTTTACTCTTACACATGTAATGGAATTCTCATAGAGTGATACCAGTGCATGTGTAAGTTGAAAAGAAGTAGTTATTTAAAAAATAAATAACGGGATGAAAAGTGGTTGAAAGAAGAGAGATATTTGTATATGTCGTAGGATGACTTGATGTTTAGGTTTTTTGCAAAAAACCTTGGGATTTTGCAAAATCACGGGTAATTAGACAACGGTGATAATAGTTTTTAATTTTACTAGGTTTTTTGCAAAAATACTAGTAGGTTTAGTAACATTGTACTTCTTTAATGCTGATTGGCTGATTTCTGATAAAAGTCAAAAAGTTTACATACATACATACATATACTCACGGCTATAAATCTCTAGAAGGGGTAGCCAGAGCTAAGAAATTAGAAATTCCTCAGCCACTTTTGGAAAATTGAGTGGGGAAAAGACGGTAAAGTAAAGGTTGTTGGTGATGGGTCTCCAACCGCATCGCCCAAAAATCCCTTAAAAATCCCAATACCGTTAGCCGCTTACGTACACCCATCGGTACAAACGGGGTAGCGCTATTCTAAGCCGACACTACACAGCTGATTTATATTAATGATTTACCATTTATGGTACAAAAGTATTCTGAGATAGTTATGTTTGCAGATGACACAATCTTTCATCCATCAACCTTTATTTCACCATCTTTTCCCCACACAACTTTCCAAAAGTGGCTGAGGAATTTCTAATTCCTTAGCTCTGGCTATCCCTTCTAGGGATTTATAGCCGTGAGTATATGTTTGTATGTATGTATGTATAAATCAGAAACAGTAATGGGCCAAGTATAGAACCTTGAGGAACGCCCATCTCTATTTCCGATCCTTCCGACGTGGTTCCATTAATATCTACCTTTGGGGTTCTTTAATTAAGATATGATGCCATTAATTTCAGTGCTTGCTCGTCAAAACCGTAATATTTAAGTTTAATCAACGCTATTTCTTTGCGCTAACGCTATTGCTCGCCAACTCCTATTCTGATTGGTTCTTCATTGTAGTATTGAGATAATATAGCTAGAGTTATGAAGGGAAGGAATCACAATACTTATTTTATTCTCAGGAACTTTATAAAAAATTTAAACTTTTTTTTTGGAGAAAAATTACAATCATATTCAATAAATATATACGGACATATTATACACAGACCAAGTTAGCCCCAAACTAAGTAAGACTTGTATTATGGGATGCTAAATCAACGATACATTTAATATTGTAATACACACATTAATAACACTAAAAATCAGTCTTAATGAATGCTAGTTACATAAATGTTGCTTTTAGCGGGGATCAAACCCGCTAGCTCCAGTCTGAGAAACTTGTCATCCACTCGGCCACGGCGTCGTCAATGTAGGTAGGAACAGTAAAGTAAGTACATCTTAAATTGTATTATTGAGGTATTATAGCTAGAGTTATAAAGGGTTTTTTTTTATTATGCTGGCTGTATCTGCGATCAGTTTTTCAACTATAATCAGATGAGATGTCGGTACAATCTTATTTTAGGGGACTTCTCCACTAAGAACTCTCCCTTCTATGTACTAATTGAGCCAAGGTCCATTATTGATAGCCTTTTTAGCCTCCGTTGATGACTGGGTTGTGCGAGTACTGTGGCTAGAACATTCGGGTGATTTGTAAGTCTGGCTTTGTATCGATCAGCAGACATTTTAATACATACATACATATTCTCACGCCGTTAGTTCCCATTGGGGTAGGCAGAGACTATCGATCGCCACTTTGTACGATCCTGGCAAACCTCTCTAGCTTCATTCACATCCATCAATCTTTTCATACATGCTCTTTTATTCTTTGTGCTTCGGACACCTGCCTTTTTGAGCACATTTTCTATTTGATCTAAATGTGTGATGATGATGTGATTCGTGAAAGGTGTGGTGTAAAAGATGATATTCTAAGAAAGATAGAAAAAGGAATGTTAAGATGGTTTGGGCACATAGAGAGGATGGATGACAGTAAAGTGGTGAAAGAGATCTATAGAGCCAATGTGGAAGGTAATGTTAGTAGAGGACGACCTCGGAGGACATTTTAATCTCCTGTTCTATGGTGCTGACCTTTAAATGCGTGTGGACTTCCGTATTTCTGACAAACCACGGTGCGCAGGAGATGTTTTTCAGTATTTTGTTTTGAACCCTTTGCAAAATATTTATATTTGACTTACAGGTTGACCCCCAGAGTTGTATGGCATAGCACCAAATTGGTTTCAGTATTGTGTTGTATATCAGCAGTTTATTGTCTATAGACAGTACTAAGTTTCTACCGAGGAGCCAGTGTAGTGAACTATATTTAATCAATATCTGTTTTTTCTTTGCATCAATATGAGTTTTCCACGTCATTTTGCGGTCCAAATGCACTCCGAGATATTTCAACGTGTCACTATGTGGGAGTTCCCGATCTCCAAGTTTCACGGGCGGGCAGATTCCTTTTCGTAGCGTGAAGGTCACTTGCACTGATTTAGTAGCACTCGCTTTGATTCGCCATTTTTTCATCCATAGGTCAAGTTCGGTGAGGTTTCTTTGCAGCATATCAGAAGCAACATGGGGATCTTTGTGAGATGCAAGAATGGCTGTATCGTCAGCATATGTTGCAGTGGTTATAAGGTGGTTCTCTGGTAAATCCATTGTGAATATTGTATACAGTATTGGTCCCAATACTGAGCCTTGTGGGACGCCTGCAAGAATATTGTAGAACTTTGATGTGCTATCTTCATGCCTTACGTGGAAAATTCTGTCTGAGATGTAGGATGCGATAATTTCGTAATAAGGATGTGGTAAGCATGCCTTTAATTTGCTGAGTAGACCCGTGTGCCAAACTTTGTCAAAAGCTTGTTGGATGTCTAAGAACGCAGCAGCGCAGTATTCTTTATCTTCAAGACTCTTTCTAATTCTATTATACACTCGGTGAACCTGTTCTGTTGTAGCATGTTTCTGCCTAAATCCAAATTGGTGGTCAGGTATAACAGTATTCTCTTTCAGTATAGGTGTCAATCGGTTAAGTAAGAGTTTTTCAAATAATTTGGAGATGACAGGTAAGAGACTTATCGGTCTACAAGAAGTTATTTCATTAGGGGGTTTTGTATCATTATAATAACGGAGACTTTCCATATAGATGGGAAGTGTTTTGTCCTGAGTATGCCATTAAAAAGACACGTTAGGTAAACGATCCCTTTTTTAGGAAGTTGGGTGAGTACTTCTTTCGTTATGAGGTTAAATCCAGGAGCTTTCTTGTTTTCTAGCCATCTTATAGATTTCATTACCTCTTTAGGGGAAATGGGTTTGATAGGCATGTGGAGTTGCGTATCCTGCCTCTCTCTTTCATCAATCACTGTTGTGCCCAAGTCTGATGCTTCGTTGGGAGTAAAGACTTTAGAAAGGTGTGCAGCAAATGCATCGGCTTTGCTACTGTTGGTTTGAGCCCAACTACCATCGGGCATTCTGATCGGCGGTTTTTGAGTTTGTGGCTGAGACACAGATCTAGTAGCCTTCCATAGTGAGTAGTTTGTTGGTTTGGTTGCTGTTAGCGATTCAATATAGGTACGAGTCGTTTCATTTTTTGCTAGATTGATTTCTGCTTTAAGGTCAACTATTGCCTTATTTAGTGCTGCTTTATCCTCTTTGAGTCTGCTAGTATGCCACACTCTCCGCAGTCTACTTTTCTCTTGAATCATCTGACGAATCTTGTAGGGAATACTTGATTTAATACTATTATTCACTGTTTCTTCAGGTGTATTTTGCCAACAAGAAGTCTGGATTTGTCTGGTGATATCTATCGCTGCAGATTCTATATCTTCAGGGGTTTTCAGAGGTACTCTCAGATTTAAATTTTTATTCAGCATATCTTGCATTGAGTTCCAATCAGTATGGTTGGTATAAAGAGTCGGCCGAGCTGGATAGTGCAAGATTGTTGAGAATATTGTAAGTATAACTGGAACATGATTTGATGAACCGTCAAGACAAGCTTTTACTTCAAGAGAAATTTTGTTTAGACCTTTAGTTACAAAGAAGTCGATCAGATCCGGCTTCTTGTTTGGGTCACTTGGCCAGTGTGTAGGTTCTCCTGAGGATGCTGCTGATAGCTTACACTTGTCTAGACTCAGTTTAAGCTCTCTGCCTCTAGTTGTGATGAGTCTTGACCCCCAGTGTGTGTGTTTGGCATTCCAGTCTCCTCCAGCAACAAAGCGTCTACCAAGGGTTGCAAAGTAGCCTTCAAAGTGGTGGTGCTTTATTTTATATAAAGGGAAATGACAATACTATTTTTATACTTAGGAACGTCTTAATTAACAACCAATCAGAGATGATGTGTTAATGGGGCACTGCAATCGACCAATCATTGTTCAGTATTCATAAAAACTGGCATTTCTTTTTGCAATCATACTTACCCAACTAGATTTTTTCCCAAAAACCTAGTAAGATTAAAAAATATTATTACCGCTGTCTTATTATCCGTGTTTTTTGCAAAATCCCTAGGTTTTTTGCAAAAAACCTAAACATCAAATCATCCTACGACATATACATCAACTCCAAATAAGCTAGCATATGCACAACAAATGGAATGCATATGACAATGTATTAATGCTAAGAGCTGCTTCTATCATGGAAGTATTCCTACACTACAGCTGGTAGAAGAGATAATGTTAGTGGGTACTGAGTGGTTAAATGAGATACTTTCAAGTGGAAGACAGTAAATCAGTGTAATGGATTTTTCCATAGGTAGTTTTATTAAGAATATTTACATTGTCTCCTCAGCTTATGTGGCATACAATGATATATCCTATGTGTTTCAAAATTGGCATCTATAGTTCCTGTTTTGCTTTGAAGGCTGAGAATAGCACACCCTATTTACTCTTGAAGCAACTAAGGGTATTGGAGCTTTTGAAGTGTTTTTTTGGCGATGGAGTTGGAGACTCATCATCAAAAGCCTATACTTCACAATTTTTCACATCTTAACTTCCAATTTCTACTACTGAAGCTCTAGCTACCGCTTTAAAGAATTTGACTTGCCCTTTTAGAGATTTATAGTAGTGACTAAATGTATGTATGTATGTAGTTCCTGTTTTATACTCTACCTATCTCAGAAAACTTTAATGCAACATTTATATTCAATACTCCTAAGAAGAGATGCATGATTTATGTTATGCCTAAATATAAATATGATTTATATATGTTATGCTTTTGTTAGTGAGTAATGTTAACGTAAAGATTACCTATGGGGTCCAAAGTCTTCATATCGTATATAGCTTCCATTCATAAGGTCTTCATCATCACTCTCTTCCATGTCAGGATATGGGTCATATTCTGTGATAATTTCGCGTGGATACTCATCTTCTTGTATGTCCGTTAATCCAAGCTCTTTAATTTTACTAGGAGAAACATCTCTAGCTCTTGTTTTCTCCTCAAGAGCTTTATTATAAAAAAGTTTTGGAAAATTTTCTCCAGCCATCACAATTTCGCACATACCGGTATCGTCGGTGGAGATGAACGAATTTCTTATATTAGTAAGAAGCCAGTGCTTGTTGTCGTAGGTTGCCATGATGTTTAAAATGTGTGCTCAATTAATTTTTTGAGCTAATGAAAAATAAATATCAACATGTTTACACTTTTTCACAGCGCTTGTCACCACAGAGTGTAATGTAAAGTAAATTACAAACAGAACAGAGCATAGTAAAGTTTTCAGTCATTTGCTCGACTCACTCACTCAACACAGCATAAAACTGCGTTGATATCGCACATTTTATTACATCACTTTATCATGATTTATTCATTCAAGAAGAGACTTTCTTAGCGATGCTTTTAAATTGATAAACAAAACAGTTTCTTGGAGTCCTTCAAAATTGCGCTTCAATATATACATAGCGACATCAAAAAACTTGAAAACGAGTTATTCATTAACGTCATAAATATATCATTGATACCATTAAACTACTAATATTTGATCTGTGCATTAAACACAAAAAGCACAGTTCATACTAAATGACATTCAAGTGCGACGTCAAAAGTGTTTAGACTATTTAAAAATCTTCCAAGTAAAACGTATAACGCACTTGGCTTGAGTTTATTTGGATAATGTTAATCTAGCATAAATTGTAAGTTTTTTTGAATTAGTACCGCAATTTGCGCTATCGCCATCTATTGCCATAAGAAATTAAAATAAAGCTTAAAAATTGGTTGCCAAAATTTCTCATTTTCATAAAGTTAGTTAGTTTGCCTAAGTAAGTTTGTACTGGGAATGGTCCTGCCTGTTTAAACGAAAATAGTGTTAACATTACCCAAGTATGAAATATGTAATGAAAGTCATTAATTGAGGCGTGTGCTCGAACAACGCTGTATGTTACAAATTTTCGAAATCTACCTAACGATGGAACAATGTTGTATGGCAATACCGGCACCGTTTGCAGTGAACATAGTTATTTCATTCATAACGAGATTGAAGTTAGCGGCTGTTAAAATTTGGCGTACAGATGAACAATGATGTATGTCAAAAAAATGGCGGGCGATCAGAGTATTGTTTTGACGGAAGGGTCGCAAAATAAGATGAATAAAGTGAGAAAACGCAAGATTAACATGCAAGAGTGGAAGGATATCAAAAGAAATCTTTGAATCTTTGCCTGTTTTATATAAGGACATCTTGCCTATAACAAAAGAGAAAAAGAAAGATTTGCTTGATATGACACAATATCTTCGCCCAGAATGTGCTGAGTTCTATATTAATTTAGCTAGTACTTAATATATGTTTAATTTCTACTTTTAGTTTTAGAAGAGCTGATTATAAGCTTCTTTTGTTGTCAGAGCTTACTTGAACAATGCTGTATGTCATGTGCCATACAGCATTGTTCTACTGAGTAAAATTTAAAATGTTGTTTAAAATTATTACTGTTATGTTCCTAAATGTTTCATTACTCATATTGTATGTTCAAGTTCCTAATAATTATAATTTTGTTAAATTTTAACAATAAAACATTATTGTTGCAAATTTATAATGTTTTTTTTATTTTTTTCCAAACTGCAAATTGCTACATACAGCGTTGTTCGAGCACACGCCTCAATTATAATTCACATATCACAATATGTATAATGTAAACCCAGCTTTTATCGTCGCACAGATTATCCTAAATCTAATGTAAGGGGCTGGTCCGAAATAAAATGATTCCCCTGACAATATGACTTTCGTTCCTCTCGGTTGCTATGCTATGCTAGGAGGTTGCTAGCCAACCAACAATAACAACACAGTTATAACCTAAAAAAAATTAAAAACTGCATAAAACAGAGAAAATGTAAGAAGATCCTAAGTGCAACTCGTTGTTAACAAGTACTATATAATAAAAATTTCAACAGTACTTGGTAATTTTTACAATAGAGCAGAAGAGTAATCATACAAAATATTAATGCTCTGGGATTCTGGACCCTACGATTTCTTAATGCCTGAAGAAGGTTTGACTTTTTGTTCTGGATCATATATCTAATGTATTTTACACTGACCATGTATTACTCTTATAACGCGCTTAATTTACCTTAAGGAATGCCATTGTTGTAAGCAGAGACTTGTTTGTTATTGATAAATCTTTATCACAACCCTGATTACCCCTCTTTCCCATTTCATCAATATTTCGACATGATCTTTGTTTCAACTCCATTTGCTCCTCTATATTTATATCTAGTCAAGACACATGCAATGGTTCTATTTAGCTCTATCATTCCTTCACTTTCATCCCCATGGATGAAATGGCGAGTTGGGCACATGCCCAAAGCACCTTGACATCCCATTAGATTGGTGTCCGGTGGTCTCCACTCGAAAGGAATGCTGGCGTTTGTGGTCCCTCTATGAAATGTGTGTCCTATCCTCCTCCATTTTCTAAGTGTGATGTCAGTCACAACTGGATTCTGCTGGCATCGGTTCCACAGGTCCATTATACATATTAGGGTAGGCAGAGATTTATTAATTCTTCCCATACTGACTTCTTTCTCTATAAAATATTTAATATCAAATTTTCTATGTTTTTCATTGATATCTATTAACTTTCTATTTTATTCTATTATTCCAATTGGCTCTATATGTCTCTTTCATGACTTTACTTTCACTCTTATGCTCTATGTGTCTATAAGACCTTGACATAGCTTTTGCTATGTTAGGTGAAAAACCATATTTTCCATGTCATTAAAAATCAATCACACAATTTCTCACCCTATTCTATTCCACATCTGTATATAAAACTTCACTATATCATATCAGCATAGGAACCAGTACTACACTATGTACCGCCATTCAAGCCTTCCTAGACAACAACTGGCTTGACATCATTGTTCACAGCTATAGCGCGACCTGCCCTAGGTACATTTTATGCCAAGCCAAGACCTATTTGGTATCATTACATATTGCATGTAACTGTTAATTACTGTTTATAATTTTGTATTTATTACCAAATAACCATTTTACTTACTTACTTATTCACTGCATTTTGCTTTCTTTCAAAAACTTCTTCAGATATACAATATTTCTTCATTATACAATATTTTTTAATAAAATAAGTTATTTGTTTTAAACCATGGTAAATGTAATAAATTTAATAACATAAGTAAATGATAGAAAACTCCTCTTAGACTCTCTTAAGCACACCACAACATGTTAATAAACATAAAAGTTGAAGTATAATATACAGTCTCATCACTCTTACCAATCTCTTTCAAACACCAATATGATGGAGTGGTGGATGGCCAATATATGATGGAAAGGTTATTTAATAATTACAACATTTTGGGCATAAATAGCAACAATAAATATTTAATACAATGCACACACAAACATTTTAGTAAATATCGAGTTTATAATGTTTCACTAATTTACTAAATACGCATAACTGCACAAAATTGTAATTTATAGTGACAGTATTGCAACATGTAAAGCATGTGGTCATCCAAAAGATTTATAATACAAGGGCATAGTATGTTTCTGTCATGTCTCATTCATGATATTACTTTTGCTTTGGTTTTTATTTGTACTGGATTCTGAGACAACTTAAAATACAGCATAGTTCCAATAGCTTGTCAGACATTTTTACACAATGCTATAATTTCCCATTGACAATAAACAACGTCTAAGGTCCTGAACACAGTCGTAGTATGATTTATATGGTGGAGCCAATGTGGTGTCATAAAGTTTAAGGACCTCTGTCAACTTCTTCAGGGCTTCTCCATATTTTCCATCGTCCAGGGCAGCTCGACCAAGCCTGTATGCCATATCTGTGTCCTGTTAATAAAAAATAAATTTATAAATATTATGGTTTTTTTAAAAGTAATTTATTTTTTCAGAGAGTGGGCCTGTTAAGTATTTACATTTAACATTCATGAAGTAACAGAAAAATGGCAGAAGACGAAGGCTGTAAGTATTTTATTTTGTTAGGAAAATTTACAGCTTTACTATACTGGCAATTGAAGATAGATATTGTAATTTTAACATTTCAATGACGACTATGGACTACATGCTCTTTTTACCGTGAATATCGTAATATTGTTGTTTTCGGGCCATTCACTGTATTGCTCATATAGTGTTAGGCTTAGAATAGTATTGCCCCATATTGTCCCATCGGGTGTCGCAAGAGCCGATTAGGGGCTTTTAAAGTATTTTTATGTATTTGAACTCTGTTTACCATACCCGACGAGACCAAAACTACTGTGTATTGTGCGAATGTATGTATCCTAACTTATTTTAATTAATAACAAATTATTAATATATAATATAAAATTCTGTTATAATATGTAATATATTAATAGATATTCTGGACTGTACACATAGAGAGTTGTGATGACTGGTTCGTTTAAAGTATCGTAAAATCATATCATTGCGGCAATAAAAGTATTGAATTATTTTTTTATGAAGTGTTGAAAATTCTCTCCACTCTCTTTGAAACAATTATTAGTATTGATTGCTTCTTGTTTGAATGCAAAATAAAAAACTAGTTTATAGCCTTGTGTTGTTGTGAAACAATTGAAAGAAATGAATTGTAAAATGTATGTGCTTTATTATTTTTTTTAAATAGCTTAAAATTTTAATGCTTTTTCTAATTCAAATTTTGAAAAAAAAAAGTGTTGTACACTTGTATTTCTCGTAGCATATATGCAGGACCACTTGCCATTTAAAAGTTTTATTTATCATATTTTCTACAGTACTGGTTTAAACGGCAATAAATCGCAGTGCGCATCATCCTCAAATCGATCACCTGAACGTGAAAAATCATCCGAATAACCTCATCGTGAAAAATCTTTTGTTTAAATTTCCTTACTCAACTTCTATAAGTGGCAAAAGACATTTAATTTTAAAGCCCTGGCCCTATTTGGGATTTATAGCCATGAAAGAAAAATGTATGGATGTGTTTGTAAGTGAATTGTATTTTACTCAAGAATATATTAACTCGTACGTTGAAATGGTTCCCCAGCCGTACAAGAATTGGCAGAGCCTGTGGCAGAAGAAAAACAACCCGAGGCTTTTGATGAAGCCACTCCAGAGGAAGAGGCCAAACTTCATCCACCTCTGTATGAAGTAAGACCGGGTTTAGGGGATAAGTGAGTTATACTTTCACACGCTTCATTCGACGGGACTCATACATTTTGAATGGCATAATTTTATGTATATTTTTTAGAAAACAAAGTGGCGATCGATAGTCTTTGCGTACTCCAATGGAAACTAACGGCTCGAGTATTATGTATGTATAATTTTAATTTTGGATGGTTCTACCGTTGCTTTGTAATGTGTTTGTTGAAAGAAACGACATAAACTAAATAACATAACGTTTTTAAAATTGATTTCATTATGATGAATTGATAAAAGCAAGCAAGAGTAACCCTCTTGCATTTCTGGAGGACATTACGTTACGTTTTAATCATAGGAATTTCGAGATCTTATTTGTTTTTATTATTTACAAACTTAAAATGACTCTTTTAAAGGAACTGAGACTTGGAACTGGAAAACTATTCAAATTCACCCCAGCCACTGCTCAAGACATCAGATTTAGCCAAAATCAATTGAATTTCGTAAAGAACATACAAGGCAAGTGAATAAAATGGCGTAAAAGTCCTAAAGGTCTATTTGCACCGTTCCAGATTTCAATCCCAAGCGATCCAAGAAATAATATTGACGTCGATGCAACAGCAGCTGATGGGCAGACAGTACCGCGCAGACCAGGCGCCGCAATGGGTGCAAAACATAGTTAATGGCGTGAGGCATCGCGTGCAAGAGCTTAACATGAAAAGGTATCTTTCTGGCAGTTTGAAAAGTGCGTTTGAACGACGAATGTGAGAAAGAGAGAGAGATAAAAGAGCGTAGTACCGCGCAGACCAGGCGCCGCAATGGGTGCAGAACATCGTCAACGGCGTGAAGCATCGCGTGCAAGAGCTCAATATGAAAAGGTATCTTGATAGCATATTTAAAAGTCCGTTTGAACGATGCATGTGAGAAAGAGAGAGAAGTAAAGCAGTTTAGTACCGCGCAGACCAGGCGCCGCAACGGGTGCAGAACATTGTCAACGGCGTGAGGCATCGCGTGCAAGAGCTCAATATTAAAAGGTATCTTAATAGCTGTTTTCTAAGCGAGTTAGAAGGATGACGTGTGATAAAGAGAGAGGTAAAGGAGCGTAGTACCGCACAAACCAGGCGCTGCAATGGGTAAAGAACATCGTCAACGGCGTGAGGAATCGCGTGCAAGAGCTTAATATGAAAAAATATCTTGATAACATATATAGAAGTGCGTTTGAACGACGGATGTGAGTAAGAGAGAGAGTTAAAGTAGCGCAGTACCGCGCAGATCAGGCGCCGCAATGGGTGCAGAACATCGTCAACGGCGTGAGACATCGCGTGCAAGAGCTCAATATTAAAAGGTATATTGATAGCATATTTAGAAGTGCGTTTGAACGGCGTCGTGTCAGAAAGAGAGAGAGAGGTATATTCTTAGCAGTTTTCAATGCGTGTTTGAACGGCGAATGTGAGAAAGAGAGAGCGGTATAGGATGCGTAGCGCGCCAGGCATTAAGTGTAAGCGAGATAGTCATGAATTTGGTTCAACGACTCAGTTTGTAATGCAACTACTATAGTGATCCAATATAACTTAGTTCTCTAGTTTTCGTACAAAGGACATAGACTATTTGTATAAGCAGTATATTACGGAAAGGCTGGCATTTATTATATTAAACGTTACATGTCAATGTATCACATGGTGTTCAAATAAACCACATTTCGTCATGTCTTTATGACAAATGTCTTTAAATAATGCTGAGCCAGAAGCCAATTCTTTGCATTTGTGTTCTTTTATTCTTTTTTTATACTTCAGCCCACGATGCGACGTTGTAAACCACTAACATAGGCTAAGTTTTACTAATATTATATGGGCCTTTTTGCCTGCAATAAATGATTTATTATATTATTATTAGTGATATTTTTATTTATTTATTTATTTGTTTCTGTAGTTTGTGTTTGTCTTGTTCTTTTAATTTGGTGATAATATTTTGTGAATTTAGGTGAAACTGTAATATTCTATTGTTGTATTTTGTTATATATGTGCCATTGGGCAATGAATAAATACTATTTTTCTTTCTTTTTCTTTGAACGTCCCCAAGTAAAGCTAGCTTATCGGCGCACCGTGTAGGGTAACTTGCATAAGGGCGATTTCATTACTGTATGCAATACTCATTATTATTCACTTCTTATAACAGTTATTTTGGTTTCAGGTACAAAATAATAGTTCAATGTTATCTGATAGAAATGAAAGGTGCTGGAGTGAAGTCAGCTCAACGAACTCTATGGGACCCCGAGTGTGATGATTTCGTGCACGAACTGTTCAGGAGTGACACCGTGTTTTGTCATACAACTGTGTATGGCGTTTATATGTATTGAGGTGTATTTTATAATTGTTTTCAAGCAAATCGTGGGTAGTCTGAACAACAGGTGAAAATGTCACGTGATGTTCAGAAGTATTAGTAACTCTGCCAACTACTATGGGGATATACGGCGTGAATGTTTGAGTTGAGTTAAATTTTCAGTGTTGTTTTGTTTCGTTTATGAACTTTTCACGTTGAATTTAGCTTGATGTTGGGGGCAAGTGGAGTCAAGTTTTAACTAATTTATTTATTGAATTATGTCGTTGTATTCGTTTGTCAGACAAAATGAGAGGAAATCTACTTTTACTGTGATCCGACAAAACATAACAATCCCTCTTTTTAACAAATAGATGAATAAATTTATTCATGTGGTTCCAGTGTGTGAAGATTATTTAATTTTATTTATGTGTATAAGCACTATTTTATGTTTAGCTATGCTTCTCTTTTTAATGTATTGTAAAATATTGATTTTCAATTAAATAATAATGTTGAATATTGACTGATTAAATAATAATTGACACTTGCATATGTTTTTCATTAGAACTTATTTTCACGTTTGTTATTTCTAGTATCAGATTGTGGCCACTGCTGGATACAGTCCTCCCAAAACTCGGTTGTCAGTGCTCGCAACTATTTATTAGTCCGGTCAATGTATAGACCAAAATATTAGGGTAAGCTTACATAAATTCCTCTAAAGCTGAAAGTTGGTAGATTTGTTCAAAATAAAATTAAATATAAATAAAATTTGATAGTGCTCATCATTCCCGTGATTGCATTTTTTTAAATTTAAGGTCAAGGGTGTCAGTTTTTCACGATGTTCAGCAAAACGGTGTAATATTTGGTAATGTGTAGACCTTGTCATGGTCAGAAATGCCTCTTAATATACAGTTACTATCTATAAAACGGTAATGAAGTCGCATGTTTAGAAAGTGCTAAGTATATAGCAGAAAAATAACCTGTAAAGACTTCAATCCCTTGAGAATGTTGGTGTACTGTTGGCACAGACCGCACTGCACCATGAACTCTTTGCAGTCGTGGGGCACGGCGATCACGTTGGGGCAGGGACGGTCCGAGTCACACCTGAATAGAAGAGAGCATAACGTAATGATACACAGTTTTCAAAAAATAGTATTTTCTAAGACTTACCCGATTGCAAAATACAATTAGAACAAATATTGAATTACGGATATTTGATCGCATGTTCCTAAATGGTTTTTAAAATCACAGCAAAAAGTAACTAAGAGTTGCAGTTTCAGTTCACCGTGTGTTCTGGGCCTTAGCCTAAATTAATAGTTTAATCTTAGTACAATCATGACTATGTATATGATGATACTAAGTATTTCATATTGTAGATTCGGGAGAGTGTGTCTATCTTTTTATGCATATACTCATGCATCAATTGAGATGTTTAAGTAACAGTTTGGGGTACCAGAACCCTAATATTTAATCTGTGACTAGAACGAACATAGAATAAATAAATCATAACAAGCAGATTCTGTTTACACCAATTAAGTAGAAATATAATCTATAGATTTCTGATCGAGAAGAAAATTGGCAGAATTTACACGAATCCCAATCATTAGGTAAGCCTGCGAATAAATTTCTCAAGAATTTAACGATGATAAATTTGCTATTGGAGTGCTAACAGGCGTAAGAAGTTTGGTACCTAAAACTAGCTCATTATTAACTTACTTAAATCTCATATAGTTTTCATTCATGTCTTTGTAAAGTGGCCAGCTTTGTTCACACGGGATGCATTTGCAGTCAAACCAGTATTGCTCTTTTAATTGTGTCTGCCGCATGTCCTTTGGAACCGTCGTGAATATAGGCCCGTAGTTCTCAGAGACTTCTTCGCCTTTTTTGATATTCTTTACAGCGCGTACAACTATAGTTGACCCACTGAAATATCTGCAGCAAAGTAAAAACATAATGATCTAAAAGCACTTTTTTCTAATATGGGGTTGTAAAATATATACGAGATATGGTGTATAGGGTCCAAATCAAAAATTAAAATGGACTCACACGCTAATAATATAAATAAATGGCTTCGTCCTGATTATGGGGGAATTCTATGGGATTTCCTTATTTCAAGGCGGTGTTGATGACTCCAATAAAGGGGTACAACATTTAAAACTTTTTATTTACTTATTATTATTTAACTGGCACGGCTCCATCACGTTTTTTGTGTGTAGATAAAGGAAATTAAAAAATCTAAGTTTTTTTCTTAAATTAACTTATGAATTAAATCGTTATGTTATTTATTAACATCGTTGATTGACTTTAGTACTCCCTATGTCTATTAAAGGACTTCTATTGGTTAATAGGGATAATGAGATGTGGTGAAAGAAGCTAATGAGGTTTGCCAGGATCGTACGAAGTGGCGATCGATAGTCTCTGCCTACCCCAATGGGAAATAATGGCGTGAGTATATGTATGTATGTATGTACATACAAACATATACACATCAATCTTTTCATACATGCTCTTTTATTGTTCATACTTCGGACCCCAGCCTTTTTGAGCACACTCTCAATTTGGTCCGAGTGTGTTCTCCTTGGTCGTCTTCTACTAACATTACCATCCACACTAGCTCTTTAGATCCCTTTTACCCATTTTCTATTATCCATCATCTGTATGTGCCCAAACCATCTCAACATGCCTTTTTCTATCTTTCTTACAATATCATCTTTCACACCACACTTTTCACGAATAACACCATTTCTCACTCGGTCACATAATCTAACATTACATTTTTTTCTGAGCGACCTCATCTCTACTACATTCACTTTGCTCTCATGCTTCTTCTGCCACATCCAACATTCGCTTCCATACATAAGCGTAGGAATAATAACAGCATCATGCACAGCCATTCGGGCCTTTTCAGACACCGGTTGACTGGTCATTAGGCTATTCATTGCTCCATTTACCGCATTACCCTTTTTCACTCTTCTTTCAATGTATATATATATTTCAATGTTTGTATGTCTGTGGTATCAATCAAGATACTAAATACTTATTATAGCAAGTTTTACTCAAAATTTATTTTCTTAATTTGGTATAGGTATATAATTCATCTCAGTCGAAAATGCTTTTGATACTGATACTAATATTTGTAATTTTTTGCTTATCATATTTTCACGTCATTATAACTAATTGCGTTACCCAGTACATGATTCATCAATTTACTGACTGCTTTATTAAGATGACTTGTTAATCTAATAGGTTTTTTGCCAAGTCGGACCCAAAAACAGTTAAGCTATATTTGTTTAGAATAACTACTCCTACGTCTTTGTTGATAGTTAATACCTAGGTATCTAGTTAGACTTCATGTGCATGCATGCAAATGAAGAGCTAACTTAGACAAGAGATGCATAACAAATTTTTGTTGTATAACTAATGTGAATAAATTTTTATTAAAAATAACTTTTTTTTAAGAAAGTTGCGCTATTCGAGGATTTGAAATTTTTGCCTAAAACCAATTAAAAATCAATTTACCTTACTACTCCAGGTTCACAAGAATGGTTAAACAATGCCAAAGTGGGAAATATAGCACCAGCGATAAAAACAGACTTTCCGGTATGTTTAATGACACATGATCCAACTTTAGGTTTTTGGCATTGAAGTTCAAAAACTTCGTGAGCGTTAAACTGGAGTATTTGTAAATTCTTCAATAAGAGACCACCAAAGAAGTTTCCTTCCTCCATGTTTGACTCATTGACTGCCATAGATTTTAACTCATCTACGGTTACAGGTTTTTCTCTCGGCTTGCCACCTAAATAACCGGTTATTTCCAATAGTTTTAGAAGAAAAATGGTCATTTGTGTCCTATGTAAGAAGTCCTGTTTAGTTCTCTTATCTTCGTGAGTTACTAAATTGAACGTATTTCTGTAGTCATCTGTTTTGTGTACTTCGAGATCTGTTCTCCCGAGTTCTTCTTTAATACTCAAAAAGTATTCTTTTGGTTTTTGTAGAACCATTCGCAAAGCGATGTGGCAGGTAATAGAACAACCTGATTTCCATATCAGTGGTAATATATGGCATTCGTAGCCATGGTACGATTTTATTGCTATCTCTAAACATTTTTCGCTACAGAAAACTACATTTGGGCATTTAGGACAGGCTAGCGGGATAGGACACCTGAAAAATATTTTTTTGATTAATTTTGTGGTATTGTATGTTTGGTCAACAGGTGTGAAAGCATGCACTAAAAGAGTACTTACTTTAGGAAGCAATATTGACAATGTGTCTTAGAGAATTCAAATAACAAAACACTACTGTACGGATTTTCAACCAGTATGGTTTCACCAGCTTCTATATCTCTCGTAGCCACAGCATATCTTCCTTTGCCATCTGCTTGCTCTATCTGTATTGCTTGTGATGCTGCTGGATATTCACGATTACATTTGCCAGGTAGTTTCGGTCTTGGTGGGACTTTTTTTAATGGTTCTGGGTCTTTAGGTTGGCCGGCCAAAACAAGTCCTTTGTTCAACATTTCCAGCATTATTTTTGCGTCAGTGCGAAGTTTTGTGCGTTTGTCTTTATCTAAGTTTGTAGCTTCATCGAGAGCTGTGATTGTATCTCTGAAATGAGACAAAAATAATGGTAAATTGTTTGTTGTAGGTTGTATCAAACGAAATAGATGTTTCTTTTATATAAGAGTCGTACTGGAAAGCTTTAACTGCTTCTTGGTTTCTTTTTAAAACTAGGAGACACCTGGCCTTCCGCTCAAATACTTTGTAACGCAGATGCCTTGGATAAGCGAGTTTCAAACATCTTTTTATGTCTGAGATAGCGTCCTCAAATTGATCTAAGTGCTGGAGAGCTGCTGAGCGATTTGCATATAATATTGCCATTTCGTCAGCTGGAAACAGAAAAAAAGAGCCTGAATCACAATATCTGATGCGGTTAGTGGTCACTGTCGAATTTATTAAAAGAGTACTCCTTATACTTACAATCTTTAATAGGCATGTTAATCAAACTTAGGTTATACTCCAGCAATGCCTGACTCCAGTTGCCTTTTTTAACAGCTTCGTTGCCGGCGTTTTTGTGTTCGCGCGCTTTTTCTAAATCTTTCTTTGCGGGAAAAGCGACGACATCAAGAAGTTTCTCGACTTCACTCGCAAAATCATAATCCTTGACTATGGGTAGACCGCTTAAGTAAGAGACACGTTTGGCGTCGTTTTCTATGTTATTAAAATTATTTCTTGTTACACTATCAATGGAATCGTTGATAGTGTCATGAAACTTTTTGAAAAATCCCTCGGAATCGTCAGGCATTTTTTCGTTTCAAAGACAGCACCGAGAACTCACTTAAACCAAAAATAAGATTAAATATTTTAGATGGAAACAATCTTAATTAATTAAAATAATAACCACTATATAAATAAGCAACGTGCTGTGGATCGCAAAACTGACGTGCACCCAGCGAGCGGCCGGTGAACTATTTCTACATTTTCTATTTTTAACAGGAACACGCGGACCTTACGTCACACAGTGTTTGGTTTCTTTTGTATTGATGCATACATACACACACCATTATTTTGTAGGCGTTGATTTTGTATGTAAAATAATTTAGAATGGACAACAAACTGCTTGGATCCATGCCCCTACAATTTAATTACTATATACGTAAACCCAAGTTAAAATTATGCTTTTCGGACCCATTTCGCACAAATTAATTTAAGAACAAAGTAAATATAACATTTCCTACTTTGGTATATCATGCACTAAAAAAAGTTTTCAGGTCTGTTTAACTAATCCTACTCTCTCTCTCTAGTCCTAATACGTTTTGTTAATTGAGATGTACGGAAAACACTGATAAGGAAAATGTATAGTGTATGCATAAATAGGACCACCTCATTGTTCCCACAATAATAATAGGAGGTGAATCAAGCATGTAGGGGTCTGCACGTACTTATACTACTCGATTTTATAGGTTTCATTAAAATATGTTACCATTACCATAGGTAAGTTAGTAGAGAACGACCTCGGAGGACCAAAAAGAGAGTGTGCTCAAAAAGGTAGGTGTCCGAAGTATCAAGAATAAGAGCATGTATGAAAAGATTTTTAGATGTAAACGAAGCTAGAGAGGTTTGCCAGGATCGTACAAAGTGGCGATCGACAGTACCCCAATGGGTACTAACGGCGTAAGTATATGTAAATATATGTATGTTACGATTACTAGCATTTTAAATTAGTTTTAACTATATAGATATCTGTAAATTATATAATTTATACTTTTTAGCATATCATAATACACTCATTAGTTGCGTAGTTACGGCTAAGAATAGAACTAACACATTTGTTCAACGCTACAGGGTATTGGGGCCCTTGAAAAATCACCAAACATCCTTTATTTTTCAATCTTTTTTGCACTCAGCATCCAAAAATAGCTAAAAGAATTCATAATTATGAAGTTCTGGCTACCTCTTCTTCTGCTTTATAGCAATTTATACCGGTAGGTAGGTATTGAAGGAAGGGTATTTCTCTGTATCTGATTTAGTTTAGGCACATACATCTTTGCTTCCGCACAGGCCAGCAGCAAAATCAATTTGATAAAAAATATGGTTACATTCATATTTTTTTGATGATGCTCTTGATGAATAAAACATACATAAATATAACTGTTTACGGCTCTAATTCAAAAAGGGGTAGCCAGAGCTTCAAAAATAAGAAATTCCTCAGCCACTTTTGGAAGTTAAGTGGGGAAAATATTATAAAATAAAGGTTCTGGTTCGTGCTATTCTAATCCGACCCTACATAGCTACAATGATGTATAAAAATTAAATTCCGTCTTTATTCTTGTTACATCGTAATTTTAAAAAGTTCCTAGCTTTATTGCGCACCAAACATACCTTCATCTGTTTTTTACACCGTGTTTGTGCTTTTTATGATAAATGCCATTACAAATAATGATTCCATTGAAATAATTTTGATCGCAGCTATTACTTTTTTGCGGTCCGCTGATTTTGGTAGTGCAAAAAGGTCGTCACACTGAGTGTAGATCTAGAATCGTCTAACAAAGTATTGAGAGCTTAATGAGGTTTTAAATCGAAAACGATCTGTGTACGGTCGAGGACTTGTATATTTAGTAGGGGCGACCTTTTAACTAGATATCTCATGGTATAAAACAGCCATCCCTTTCGCACTCACTTATATCGTATACTGTCATCTCATTCTAACTGATATCGTGACGATTAAATAGCGCTCGTGGTAGGCCTCCTGTGTGACATGCGTTTTTATTTATAGTCAGCTGCGTTTTTATAGTCGACTGTCTAAACTTCTGAGAACACGATTGTTTTTTTTTTAATTATACTGGACTCCTTCCTTTGAACTTTTTACGTCTTTTAAGTAATTTTTGGTCTAAGTTTATTTTGACTTGAACTTTGTTTTTATTTGACTTGAACTATGAACTACTGTGATAGATAGCTCAAAGAGTAGAACAACCGCCCATCATCCTGACAGGCGTGGGTTTTAATCCTGGGTCGGGCCTCACCAGTTTGTCTTCTCGTAAGTCTTGTGTGTGGTTAATTTATTATGTTTGTTAACGTCGAGGGAAAATATCATGAGGAAACCCACAGGGCTAAGATATACTTAGTAGTGTGACAGCGTGTTTGTACAAAACGGCAATAGGCTAGCCCCCTATCACGTAACTACAATGTCGAAGCAAATCGTGATTACTCTGAATACCAGATGACAATGTCACGAGATATTCAGAAGTATTAGTACCTCTGTCCAACACCCTTCGGGGATATACCGAGAGAACGTTCGTGACGTTTTAGAGCTTTGTTTATATTTTCCTGTATTTTAAAGGTTTTAAAGGTTGCCGAGTAGAGCCGGCTTAGAATGTCACTACCCCTTCCTACCCACGGGTGTCGTAAGAGGCGACTTAGCGTATGGGGTATTTTTAAGTAGTTTTGGGCGATGTGGTTGGAGACCCATCACCAACGATACTTTATTTCCCCCATCTTGTCCTCTATCAATTTCCAAATGTAACTTACGAGTTTCTGGCTCAACGGCTCTGGCTAACCCTTTTTGGGATTTATGGCTGTGAGTATATGTATGTATGTATGTAATTATAGGTTTCCAAGAAACCAAAGAAAATGTTACCATAAAGCTGTGTAGTGTCTGCTTAGAATAGCACCACCCCTTTTCTTCCCGTCTTTCTACAATATTTTAGATTTGAAATAAGTAGAGCGATTCCTTAATTGATCACTTAACTTAACATGGAAATGAGGTCTAGTTTTTGTAGCATTGTAGCAATTCAACAAATTATCTAAGTAGCAGAACACATTACGTAGTTTCTTTGTGACTGCACAATTATAACTTTTATATTTTATTATTATTAATTATGGACTTAATATAATAATTATGGTTGTAAACTTCAACGTGTCTCCTATCATTTCCGCATATCTCGTACCCACTTATAACAAAGGTGAAGACTTGAGTCCTTTTTTCAATTTTATTTCTTAGGACATTGATAGAAACATTAGTAGGTATAACAGAGCATGGTTATCAGTCGCCGTGTAATGCTGGCTTAGAATGTCACTACCCCTTTCTACCCAAGGGTGTCATAAGAGGCGACTAAGGGTATGGGGCTTTTTTACGCTTTTCGGATGATGCGGTTGGAGACCCATCACCAACGATGCTTTATTTCTACCATCTTTTTACTTTTTACATTCATTGTCGACCTCTTTAGTTAGATACAAAATTATAATCACGGGTATACACGAGGGAGTATCCAGCATTGGAATAAAATTACTGAAATAATTTTGGGAGTTAGGAAGGGAAAGATTGTAAAGCAAAAGATGATGGTTGGTGATGGGTCTCCTGCTACATCACTCTACAACTAACTAACTAATAAATACTAACTAGTAATCTAACTTTTCAAAGTTTCAAGCCTTGAAACTAAGTCACCTTTTACACTACAATCGGGTATAAATGGGTCAGTATTATGCTGCAACGACACTACACACGCACTAAAAAAGCGTAGCCAAATTCGCCGTATTCCTTAGCCACTTTTGAAAGTCGAATGGAGAGAAGATTGAAAAAAACTGTAAAAGAAAGGTTCTCGGTGATGGGTTCAGCGGTGGTACCGCATCGCCCAAAAATCACTTAAAGAGCCCCAATACCACGGGCAGAAATAGGGTAATGCTATTCTTAGCCGCCACTAGATAGTCATCAGTATTTTTTTTGTTTAATTATTATTACTATCTTTTGTTTATATTTAAAAGTCCATCCATATACATCCATATACTCACGGCTATAAATCCCAAGAAGGGGTAGCCAGAGCTAAGGAACTAGAAGTTCCTCAGCCACTTTTGGAAGGTTGAGTGGGGAAAAGATGGCAAAATAAAGGTTGTTGGTGATGGGTCTCCAACCGCATCGCCCAAAAATCCCTTAAAAGCCCCAACACCGTTAGTCGCCTCTTACGTACACCCACCGGCAGAAATGGGGTAGTGTTATTCTAAGCCGACACTACACAGCAATTTAAAAATCATAGATTTTTTTTTTGTATATGTTAATTTGTGTAGTATTTATTAGAAATTGATTTTATGAAAAAATGTGTTGCAAAAGACGAATGATATGTTTAATTTCAGCGCTTAATTCTTCGTAATTTTAGGATCCACCTTAGCTGAAGCCTGTATAGCAAGCACGAGCGCTATTTTATCGACACGATAACGATTAGAATGAGATGGCAGTATACGATACTAAGTAAGTGTGTAAGAGATGGCTGCTTAACCCACGCGATAACTAGTTTAAACACGGCTCGTGCTTGCTCTTCTGTAATTACTAACTTTGCTCTCTGAAATTTATTATGATACAGATGTACTACTTCAACACATTTACTCATAAAGTGTGATTAATTGCACTGAATTTATGCATATGTCGCAGGAAAATCGTCAAACTCGTTAACTTATAGATTTCCTAGGAGACTTGTAAGTTGACGGAAAACCGTCAAACAGCAAGCGAATTTACATCTTACCTGATAGTTTTTAGGAAACTTGTAAAATAACGAACTCAACTCAGGAAACTTGTAATTGGGAATCATTTTTGACAAGTTTCCTAGTTTTGAATTTATAATTTAGGAAATTTGTAAGCTTCCTAATGGCTGCTAGTGACATTGTTAACAGAACCAGTTACTTATGCTGATTGGTTAAGAACTGAGTTGAGTAAAAAGCATGAATTGAAAGTAATGACAATGTTTTAATATTTTCAAAAATAAATGAATAACTGGCCTAAGAGCGTTTCAAAGAAGGGTTTCCTAGCCCATAATCTTAAGTAGTAATAAACGAAAACTACGAATAACGGGTTTTTACAATAGTTTCCATTCGCTAATCAACCAACCTTCTGACTTGCTTTTCACTCACTCACATCACAGTAGCTAATCACAATAAGATGTAGGTATTTTGAGCTACAGAATTAGAAGGTGGCGGTGGGTATGCAGCCACTTCACCCAACAAGCACTTAAAAAGCCTTTGGTTTCCTCTGGCGACAACCGCGGGACAAAATATTATGAGTGCAGTAAATTATTAAGAGTTTAAAATCTAACAATTATCGGTTGAGAATAGCACTAACATATTTCTGACGGTAACCTATACGAACGGATGTCATTGGAGGTGACTAAGGACCTTGGGGCTTTTTTAGTGTTGTTTTGGCGATGCGGTTGGAGACCTATCAGCACGAATGTTTATTTAACAAACTTTAAGAAGTAGTTAAACTCCGACGCTAAGGCTACCCCTTCTAGGGATTTATTGCCGTGAGTGTAGGTATGTATGTATCGGTATTAAAACGCTCTTTAAATTTAAACGGCATTAAAAATTGTCTAGGTGGTATTTATACTATGCAACTAAAAAGTATCACGATATATATACTCACGGCCATAAATCCCTAGAAGAGGTAGCCAGAGCCACAGAAACTTTTGGAAACTTGAGTGGGGAAAAGATGATGAAATTAAGGTTGTTGGTGATGGGTCTCTAACCGCATCTCCCAACAATCCCTCAAAAGCCCCAATACCGTTAGTCGCCTCTTACGTACACCCGCCAGAATAAATGGGGTAGTGCTATTCTAAGCCGACACTACACAGCAGCAAAAATTATATTTAATAAATACTCTTAAAACGTTTTAACTTCATGTCAGTGACAACAAATAATAGCAAATTAATAGATTAGCATAAGTAAAGTAAAGAAAATATAAGTGTTGATTGTCGCGTTGATAGAACGCGCGAATGCGTCACATCACGTGACCGCGGCCGGCCAATGAGCATTGACTAACACCCCTCTCTTCGCGCCGTCAGCGCTTCATTGACAACAAGCCCCTCTTTCCCACTGGGCACTCTGGGCAAGTGCCCAGGGCCCCGTGATCGATAGGGGCCCCCTCGTCTCTGCCAGATCACGAAACGATAACCGACATTATTTGCCAAAAAACTTTTTTTATTGTATAGGTACATCAAACCTGTTATGACTACAATGCCAATTTGCTTACAACTGTTGCATGCACGAAGCTAATCTACTCTTTCATTCTACGATTTCAGCATACTCGGATAAATTCAAATAAATAAAAATAAAAATTAATGATATACTAAGGGGGTAAGTAAAATATTCTAAAAGTTATATGTATCGTGTCTCGCTTTCTGATGCGTTGTTCTCGAGATATTTAATAAACAAAATATAAAAAGAACTAATTATTTACAAACGAGAAAAATATGTACGCTTTTGTTTACAAATAATAAATAGCGGTGAATTTCTTAAAAAACGGCCAAGGGTTCCATACTATCACATTTAGAAAATCACGTTTAGTGACAAAACCAAGGGAGCCCTTCTTTAATATTTACTTTATTACCATTTAAATATTTATTTTGAAAGGAAATAAGTGGATTTTCTGTGAAAATTTAAAGCGTTTAATTGATTCGTTTTTTGTACTGAGCAAAAAATACGAAAAAAACACGGTTATTGTATGGTGACCCCCCTTAATATTTTAGTCTTAGTTGTTATAGCGGCAACGGTTCACGCTATCACGGTTTATGAGATACAGCCTGGAGACAGACAGACAGACAGCGTAGGCTTAGTAATAGGGCCCCGTTTTATATTTTGGTACGGAACCCTAAAAACGATTCTACTGGCCTAATAGCTCTGCTGTAGATATACAAATAATATTTGTTAAAAAAAAAAAAAACAATTAATAATGAGAGGTTTTCTTTTTGAGAAATAAAAAAACAACAAAGTTTCCTAGAGCTCTGCAGACTGCGTTGATGTAACTACGTTACTTACTTAAATTTTTTCTTCGTGGCCTCAATCGTGTTGCCACAGTAATTTCGCCAATGTCAACTTTAAAAACATGTGTCACATCACCATAGAGTAACTTTTTGGCGAGTAAAAACAACAAAATGAATGTTAAATATAAATACTGTCTTTGTTTTTTTACTTTTAAGCATTCTTGGCTTAAACTGATATTTATTTAGACTTTCAAATCAGAACGTTTTTATGTACGTTCCGTTTTACGATATCATTACATCCAAGTGTGAAAAACGGTGTGACGTTCCGTTCCTACCAGTAACATAGCAAGTCTGGCGCCATCTATCCTGAGAACAGGGAAGAAGAAAAAAAGAAAAAAAGGAAAACCTCTCATTGTTAACAGGCTGAAGTTGTAGTTTGACAACAGACATCGTTAAGATCTATACGAAAGATGGTGACCAGATCGAAAAATGAATCTGGAAACTTGCTTACCTATTTTTTTTGTTTATTCTAACAAAATAGTGATCTGACAAAGTCATAGGGGCCCCATTATCCTTATATGCCCAGAGCCCCCAATAGGTTAAAGACGGCTTTGATTGACAAGTTTCCTGAGGTGAGTCCGTTATTTTACAAGTTTCCTAAAACCTATCAGGTAAAGTGTAAATTCACATGCTGTTTGACGGATTACCGTCAACTTACAAGTTTCCTAGGAAACTTATAAATTACGAGTTTGACGATTTTCCTGCGACACATATAAACATAACATAACATAAACGTTCACGCCGAATATCCCCGAAGGGGTTGGCAGAGGTACTAATACTTCTGAACATCTCGTGACTTTGTCACCTGGTGTTCAGAGTACCCACGTTTTGCATGGACAGTGTACTCACGTGATAGGGGGCAGGCCTATCGCCGCATATAAAATATGTTTTATATGCATATAAAACTGCTTATTACCTGAACTATGACTTTTTCTACACATCAATACTCATTTTTCTCTTAATTTAAGTTCTTTATCATCAAATATTTAAGTAATATGTAATAGTAAGTACTTATATGTAATAATAATTCATGGAGTTATTTTTAAATGTGGTTTTAATATACTCAACTATTTACTAAATTCAAACATTTTATCATAATTAAAACTAAAATATAATATTATAAAATAAGGAATTGTAGAAGAAGAAGACACTTTTATAGTGTATTTTTATAAATTAGTAATATATTTGCTTAAAAAGTGTATCCAAGAAGTATGAGACATATTCGCAATTAGTCAATACTTGTCATAATGTAAAAAAAATGTACTATTATGTAATACTACAATATTAATCAATGCGATCGCCAACTCATAACAATCGCTTCCACCTTGATGGTATCATATGGTTTTCAATTGTGAAGTCATGTGGCTGTTGATGATGATGATGATATTGTGTTTTAACTAATAGTGACTTAGTGACTCAATGCATATTTTTTTCTATACTGTACGTTAATTATATGTGTACCTAAAGGTTTATTCTGGTTTGAAATAGATACATTAACTTAAGGCTTGCGAATAAAAAAGCGAGAATGTACATACATACATATACTCACGGCTATGAATCCCTAGAAGGGGTAGCCAGAGCTAAGGAATTAGAAATCCCTCCGCCACTTTTGGAAGTTGCGTGGGGAAAAGGTGGTAAAAATTAAGGTTGTTGGTGATGGGTCTCCAACCGCATCGCCCGAAAATCCCTTAAAATGCCCCAATACCGTTAGTCGCCTCTTACGTACACCCACCGGAAGACATGGGGAGAATGTATTATATTCTTATTTTAATCTTCATCAATGGTGGATAAGTGCTTTGCAAGGGCTTATCCCGTAATCACTTGTTTCGGTTAGGAATTCACACGTCTAGAAATATTTTATACTAGACTAGCTTCTCGGTCCGGAGGTTGCGGATTCGATCCCCGCTGAGAGCAACAATTATGTGATGAGCATAAATGATTGTTTGTTAGTTTTGGGTATTATTTATATGTGAATTATATAAGATGAAATATATCGTTGAGTTAGTATCCCATAATACAAGTTTAACTTAGTTTGGAGCTAACTTGATCTGTGTATAATATTGATAAATAAAGGAAAGAAAAATTTAGACACAGGCGGGAATCGAACCCGCGACCTCGGGTTTACGCCCCCGTCGCTCTGCCAATTGAGCTACCGTGTCAATGTCTGCCGGCGCGAAATTCTTCTATTCTTTATTTCTTTTACACGTTTAAGTAGTGTTTTCCTACTTATCATAATTTCGATTTATCAGTAATAATCCCCACAGGAGGTTTTCATTAACAAAACGATTTAAATTATGTGTATAATATGTCCGTGTATATTTATTTACTTTTAATGCAGGTTGGTATACTAACGACTACTACCATGATAGTAGGCAGGAACGACGGCCATACCGATCTTTTAAACCTCAGAGGCATAGCATTTATCTTATCCTAGAAAATGAAGTCGAATCACACTAATTGAATTCTGTGAGTTTATCCCCATGGAAGCAAATCCAAGACCTCTGAATGTGAGCCAAAAACTCTGACCGCTAGACGACGGACCCTCAGCTCTACCCTCTCCATAGAAACACACTTCACCGTTTACCACACACGCGGGTAGAATTGGTCAGTATTATGCTGCAACGACACTACACACACACTGAAAAAGGATAGCCAATGCTTCAGAATAATAAATTCCTTAGCCGTAAGACTGACCGAAAAGACTGTAAAATAAAGGTAGTCATCAGTATTTATTTTATTGTATAATTATTATTTCTATCTTTTGTATGTATTTAAAAGTCATAGATGATATTAGTTTTTTTTGTACATGTCAGCTCAGCTCTACCCTATCCACAGAAACACATATATACGTATGCAGCTTCTAAAGGTACTAACACACGATCTCCGACCATCCCGGACTAAATGAGGTTGAATGGCAACGAGAACAAATCTGGCACTCTTTCGAGCTGTCTGCGAACGTATTGACAATCATAATTAACAGTTTAACTAGTTAGTTTTATTATTTACTAGCTGACCCCACAGACTTCGTACTGTCAAAAGTGTAGACTTTCACGTCGTCAAACTGAAATATTTAACTGACCTGTTGGAGGTCTCTGTCATGCGATGAGAAAAAAGGTGTTTTTCATAGTGTCCTCACAATTTTTTCGCTTTATAAATTTTAAGTTTATAAGTATAGTAGTTTCGACACAGGCGGGAATCGAACCCGCGACCTCGGGTATACGCCCCGACGCTCTGCCAACTGAGCCACCGTGTCAATTGGCTGCCAGTGCGAAATTCTTCTATCCTTTATTTCTTTTACACGTTTAAGTAGTGTTTGCGTTTCCTACCTCCGAATTTTTAACTAATTCGGAAGGCCACTTGTCTACCTTTTCAGATAGAATGCAAATGTTGAAAACGCCTAACTATCACATAATTTAAATCTTTTTGTTCATGAAAACCTCATGTGGGGATTATTACTAATAAATAAAGAATAAATAAAGGAAAGAAAAATTTTGACACAGGCGGGAATCGAACCCGCGACCTCGGGTATACGCCCCGACGCTCTGCCAACTGAGCCACCGTGTCAATTGGCTGCCAGTGCGACGGGGCGTATACCCGAGGTCGCGGGTTCGATTCCCGCCTGTGTCGAAATTTTTCTTTCCTTTATTTATTAGTAATAATCCCCACATGAGGTTTTCATGAACAAAAAGATTTAAATTATAGTAGTTTCGGCTGAGCATTGACTCTTAGTCTGTTTAACCATTTTTTAAGAAAATTTATTGATCCCTTAATTTTTCTGGGATAAAAAGTGTCCTATTGTGTTTATTGGGATCATTATCTGGCTCCCTGTAAATTTTATTTTAAATACGTTCTGTGAATTAGTCTTCATTTAGCTACAAACACACAAACATCTAAACTTTCACATTTATAATATTAATAGGATAAGGCTTAAACATAAGCTTCTCGCGCAGGTGACCTCGCTCGTCGGCCAGCGCAGCGTCTTGTCTAGCGTTTCATGCACGCGTGTAAATTTTGTTACAGAGTAATTTAAAAATTGTATTATCTTCTAAGATGTTTATTTAAATTAAGTGATGTCAAGGACAATTTTGTTCTCAATTAAATAATATCAATCAACAACATATTTATTTGGATAAAGATTAATATTATGTTGATAAAACATTATGGCAATTATGCATTAAATTCGACCAAATTTATTAACCATAAAAATGGTTATAGTAAGTGAAACTTAAAAGTTAGACATACATATTCGCTGATAATTTGCTCCTGTTGGTCGCAGCGTGATGATATATAGCCTAAAACCTTCCTCAATAAATGGCCTATCCAACACAAAAAGAATTTTTCAATTTGATTGGGTAGTTCCGGAGATCCTAGCGTTCAAACAAACAAACTCTTCAGCTTTATAATATTAGTATAGATAATACATTGAAGAAGGTAATAGTAGCGGTACATTATTTGTTGACCTTGTTATACTAGGGCGGCGCGTGTAAGTAGCTCAAACGCTGTCAGTTTACATTTATTTTTATGTTTATCTTCTTAGAGTGGATACTATAAACTCTAGACCTAGTCCGGAATACCCATTTGGTGTGCCTACAGAGCCGAAATTGGCCTATATGTTTTGATTAACAAACACATACTAATTTAAAATATGCGCACTGGCATCTCTACCCAAGAACATAAGCGTTCGGTTGTGAAATGTTATGGAAAAGTTAGCTATTCACTTAATTTTGAATGATTTTTTAATTTTGAAAAAATCACCGAGCCACGCCACGTCGTCGTCGGTTAAAGAAACCAGTATAGGTAGCATGAGGCGTGTGAGAGCGTAGATATTACGTGAGAAGTGAGGTACTGACAGATGTTGTATGAACAATCTGTCAGTTTCTCACTTCTCATGCGACATACACGCTCTCACACGCCTCATGCTACGGGGGCAGGTTTTAAGTGTTGGTCACAGCAGTCAAGGGTTGGTTATCGCGACCGGCTACCGTATTCGTTCACCCTTCTTGTCTTAATTCTTTTTCAGCAATAGGTCTGCAGTTTTTACTCAGTCTATAAAGAGTAGGTACTTAAACTTATATTTAACTCAAAATTAGTTTCTTGAATTCCTACGTCATGTTAATGTTTTTTGATACGTTAGCTATGCCTGTCTGCAGATGAGAAAATTATGCGTAGATTAATGAAACGAGCTTTTTGACTGACAGGATCCTGCTCAAGTGTTTAAATTAGTGTAACAGAAGTTGCTAATGTTTGTATAATTTAAGAAGATCTTTCCTCTTTAACACTTGAATTTGATTGAAAACAGAACAGTTCTGTTACATACACAATATACGTTGAGCATGCATTACTGTTAAATACTTAATGTTTTTGGCACGGATGGAAATCAATAGTAATAGTGTGTAGTAGTAATATTGTTAATAGTTAAAATTACGTCATAGTCCATGTATGTCCCCAGTCCCCACCTTGTATAGGGTGATTTGGCCAGGTCCACTACGCTGGCCAAGGGTGAGTTGGCAGACTAGGTACTAATACCATGATAGTATTGCTATACTAATACAACATGAATAATAGGTCAAATCATGTATTTATATAAAGGTTTGCAAACCTCGGATATTACTCTGACATTATGGAAATTGTTGTTGTTTTTCTTATATATTACATTTTCATCAATTAGATACGTTAGTGTATAGTTACATGTATGTATAAATTTACTATCGGCTATAAATTCCAAACATGATCTCCAGCACAAGAAATTTCTCTGCCGCTTTAGGAAGTTAACTGAAATAAATATTGTAAAAAAAAATTTTTGTTGATGGGTTTCGTATGGGTTATTGCTATTTTAAGCCGACAATACACAGCCATATTGCACATATAAACGCTATTATTGTAATAAATCTATTGATTTCTTTCAAAACGTAAAAACCATAAGATGATTTGCAAATATGGCAAAAAACGTAACATGATATTATTTTTATGTAACAGAGAATTAAAGTTATACGCTCTGGTTGCTAAGTGTCTTGCTTGCCATAAGTAGTATGTATCAACACGCAACACTCAATTGTGAGGTTCTGCACTTGCTAATTTGTGATTATAATGTGCTAGATCTTTGATGTCGGCTGAATATTTTTATTTGTTGCGCAATAGCAGGTTTTTTGGTGGATCTTAGAGTACAAAGGAATAGGGCTTGTATTAGATTTATGTTAACAATGTCGTACATGTTCAGCGGATTTAAGCATATTTTTCTTATGTTAGTGTTATTACTTATTACATAACTTCAAATGTATACATAAATTTTCCAAGTTTATTCATTATTTAATATTGCTGCTCTACTTCTATCGGTCTTAGCGTAATGATATCATAAGATTTTCTTTCATACATATTCCATCTAACACTTAAAGAAAACATCTAGCATGGTGACACTTTAACAAACAAAAAAGGGCTCAAGTACTAGTCGGGCTCGTGCTCCAAGGGTTTCACACTATTATCTACAAAACGCCAGTAAAACTACTTCTGCTTTAATGAAGCCCCTTTAAATACTTCTACAAATACTGTGATGTTAGTAGAGTACGACCTCGGAGGACACATTTGGATCAAATAGAAAATGTACTCATAAAGGCAGGTGTCACGCTTCATGAGATTGAGTGTATCTCAAGGCTGGTTTCAGACGAACAGATATGGAGCGACAGCGAAGCCTTAGGCATGGAAAATTAATGTCTCCAACGCTCGTATTTACGAATAACAGCATTCTTAGTAATAAATAAAGGAAAGAAAAATTTCGACACAGGCGGAATCGAACCCGCGACCTCGGGTGTATGCCCCCGTCGCTCTGCCAATTGAGCTACCGTGCCAATGGCTGCCAGCGCGAAATTCTATTTATTAGTAATAATCCCCACATGAGGTTTTCATGAACAAAAATATTCAAAGCTACTCTGCACAGAGGCGTTGTTCAAATTCCGTGTCGGGCCTTCACCGATGTGACTTTTCTAAAAATCATATTTGTGGTTAATCTATCATAGTTGTTAACGGTGAGGGAAAACATCGCGAGGAAACTCACTTGGCTAAGTAGCACTTAGTCAACACACATGCTCATGACAATCCTTTATCCTGTAGCTATTAGTTTTTCCCGGAAATTTTCATGTCATAAGAAAAACACTCCTACGAAACTCAATATGAGTCTTGTTTAATGGAGTACCGAAGATAGATTTTTGAATATTTTCTTTCTCAAGCGTTTTCGGAGTTGTGAAGAATAAAAGGGATGCATGTATGAAAAGATTGATGAATGGAAATGAAGCCTAAAACGTTTTCCAGGATTATTGGTGTGAGTATATGTCTTTTTTGTATATTATAATGATCTTAATATGAATAAAATAAACGAATCAATTATCATGCAGGTGAAAACTAGGTACATAAATCGTGACTTCTGGTATTCCAAATAAGTATTATTTGATTGAAAACATTAGAATGAAGTTGTTTATTACATTTGCAAATATTCCGCAAGACATATCTGAAAACCTGAAATAAATTCAGCAAATTAAAAATATTCCATTTACATTCATACATTGGTAGTGAAGGTCACATAAGCGGCATTGCAAACAAATTGTACGAGTACACACCGAAAACGTGATATACGCGAAGGGGTGGCAGAGCTCCTACTACTTCAGAGCAACGCGAATATTTTTTAAAAGATTTTATAATTATCTTGTTTTTAGAGTACGTAGGTAATGGGTATTTTGTTTGGACAGTGACTTGCGCAGGTGTATCGCAGTGGTGTACGAATCCACAGTTACAGGATAAAATACATTTCAGCATTAATTAGCTTCCATGTGGATTAAGAAAAGACACATTGGTTTAGGTCCGACGACGGATTTGAATACGCGTAGCTTTTCACTCTACAGTCTTAAAATAGGCTATTTGACTGTAATAAAAATATACATTTCTTTTATTTCATTAGTCTTAATATTTCTTTTTTGGAGCAATATGTAATAATGCGAGATAAAAATATTGCATTATTTCACTAAACTCCGTCTTCTAAAATAAGTATTTTTGATACAACTGTCACGTGACTAAAAACGACCGTGATTGGCTATTTCTATAATGACGTAGATTGCGCATTAACTGTCTGTGTTGTGTATCGCTTCGCTCATTGGTGTTTAATGCGGAATTGACGTCACTTGTGCTACAGCCGCCATATTATTTAAAGTCGCGTTTTCGCGGCACATTTGAATATTGCATTTTCTTTTTCGATTTTTTAATAAAATAGCTAAAATGAAGACAAAAAATATTTTTTTAGGGCTCCTTATAAACCAATTAACATCGTAAGATAGTTTTCAAGACTTAGTCAAATAGCCTATTGCTACGGTAATGTTTGGACCGTGTCGTGAAACACCCACTTATTAAAAACCCCAAAATAAGTATACAATGTTTTATGACTTTGTTTTCCACAAAGTTACAAAAACCATTAAAACATTCACATTAGGACATCAGCAGCAATAACTCATTAAATTGTACTTTTTAATAGATTACTGGATCAGTGTGCTATATCCGTACGTATTGTTTTATTGAATCCATTGTGAGGAAAGTCTATCCGCTTTTATGAATCAGACAAACTGGCCAATCATCAAATAAATGTGTTTTTTTATAGAAAGAATATAAAATCAACAATCAAAAAGCGATTTATAAAATATGAATAAATTTCTTTGAACCACATCGGAAAGAGTTATTTATAAAGTACATACATACATACATATACTCACGGCTATAAATCCCTAGATGGGGTAGCCAGAGCTAAGGAATGAGAAATTCCTCAGCCACCTTTGGAAAGTTGAGTGGGGAAAAGATGGTAAAATAAAGGTTGTTGGTGATGGGGGTCCAACCGCATCGCCCAAAAATCCCTTTAAAGCCCCAATACCGTTAGTCGCCTCTTACGTACACCCACCGGAAGAAATGGGGTAGTGCTATCCTAAGCTGACACTACACAGCTACAAAGAACACTATAACAATATAAAATGGTTCGTACATAACAATTCCGGTTGAGTACATTTTACATTGTTAACTCCTTATTTTACGATAATCTGATTTTAGTTTGTAATCTTATGTTTTATTTACCGTATAAACATGTACTCACGGCTCTAAAACCCAAAAAAGGGTAGTCAAAACAGTTGTTGTTGTTGTCGTCCTATCGCACCCCACTGGTGCACAGGGCCTGAACAGTACAGTAGTCTCAGTTAATCAGTAGCATTGGAAATTACTCAGACATTTGTTGAAGTTGAGTGGGAAACAGATTGTAAAGTACTAAAGCGTTGGTGATGGGTCTCACCCAGCAATCATTAAGGCTGAAAACAGTACTCGACCGACGGTCAGCGCTGACCGTCGGTCGGCGGCGTAGCGGCGTAGCGACCTTCGGTTGAGCTGTCGGTCTGGCTCGTCGGTCGCGCGTACGTCGGAAGGAATGAACTGAACTGAATGCATTTTCACAATCGCTGGTCAGGGCTGACGGTCAGAACGTACGGTCAATGCTGACCGTCCGTCGAGTACTGTTTTCAGCCTTAAAAAACCCCGATATTTTATGTTGACACCCGCTGGCATAATTGATCTGGCATTCACGAGATCCACTAAAATCCTTTATCAATTACGCTGCGCACATGGATGCGCCTAAAGTAACACGGGTGGTTGGGGAGTTTTCTGGTGGACGCTTATAAAAAGCTGAGGCTTGTTTTGTCCTAGATGATGAAGTTCCCAGTAGAATATGAATCGAAATTGCGTACATTAAACCTAGAACAAAGTAACATCGCCATTACAGCCTCATTCCACTGCCGTCAAAATTCAGAATTCAACATAGCTAGTACAAGCTACCTTTTAACTAGATATCGCGTGCTATAAAACAGCCATCTATTACGCACTTACTTAGCATCGTATACTGACATCTCATTCTATGAACGTTATTCCACCTTCCTGAGACGGAGCTACTAAAAATTTAGTGAGCCAGGAGCCAAACTTGCTCTACTTTTCAGAAGCCTAGCGTTCTGAACGTAATTCCACTAGTCTGCATGCAGATACTGTGGCTTTCAGACGTCTTCATGCAGTCAAATGGAATAAGCTCTTAACCGATATAGTGACGACAAATAGCGCTAGTGCTAGTTCTCAGGTGCCTATTGTTTTAGATTATTACGCATAAATTGCGGTAATAATCGTGGAATTCTTACTTATCTTCCATTTACCCCATAAAAAATATAATAGGGATCGGGTCATAAATATTTATTTTCAAAATAAAATTTCAAAGTATTATTTTTATTGATCGTAAAGCTATTGATTTCAGTGTGAACTAAATAGCTAAAGTGTATTACTGTAATTTATTGCAGTTGACTTACTTCTAAGGCATTAACATTAGCACAATATTTTTAAGTATTGTTTTGTGCAGCGTTGACCACTATAGCCTGTTATCTCTATCTCTATATATGAAAATATGGAAAAGTTAAGTTTATATGAAACTTCAGCACATTCGATTGTTTCAATTTCAAAATTTGGTGTAAAGGTTCCTCAACAGATACGAATGGGAACCGGAATTACAGGAGATTGAAATGTGTATGAAATTCATATTTTAATTCATATTTGTGTCAAATGGTTTATGTTATTTTAATATATGAATTACTCAGATAAAGGCTTATGGATTTGGGTGATGGTGGTAGCGTTGCTGAGGTTGTCTCAAAATAACTTTTCCGCGAACGAAGTCGCGGCTAAAAGCTAGTCTCTGATTATATTATAGTTAGAAAACAGTAATATTATATAATTTAATGTTTTTTGACATGAATTCCTCATGTGGGGATTATTACTCATAAATAAAAGATGTTATTAAAGGAAAGAAAAATTTCGACACTGGCGGGGTTCGAACCCGCGACCTTCGGGTATACGCCCCCGTCGCTCTGCCAACTGAGCTACAGTGTCAGTTGGCATCCAGCGCGAAATTTCTCTATCCTTTGTTTCTTTTTTACACGTTCAAGTAGTGTTTGCGTTTCCTACCTCCGAATTTTAACTAATTCGGACGGCCACTTGTCTACCTTTTCAGATAGAATGCAAAAGTTGGAAACGCCTAACTATCACATAATTTAATGTTTTTTGACATGAATTCCTCATATGAGTAATATTATATGTTTTTTATTACAAAATGTTATAATCAAACTATCAAAAATTTGTTTTTAATATTATATTTATTGTATAATTAATGCTCGTTTTGCCTTTGAATGCCAGCCACGTTTCCTCTTTTCCCCTATGGGAATACATACATACATACATATACTTACGGCTATAAATTCCTAGAAGGGGTAGCCAGAGCTAAGGAATTACAAATTCCTCAGCCACTTTTGGAAAATTGAGTGGGGAAAAGATGGTAAAGTAAAGGTTGTCGGTGATGGGTCTCCAACCGCATCGCCCAAAAATCCCTTAAAAGCCCTAATACCGTTAGTCGTCTCTTACGTACACCCATCGGTAGAAACGGGGTTGTGCTATTCTAAGCCGACACTACACGGCGGGAATATTTTTTGCATCACATGCTTTAAGTGCATCGCTTTCGCTCCGCCCACTTCTAACGAACAATTTTGATTTTTCAATAAATATGCAAAACAACTATTTAACTATTCATCCAAAAAATTAATGTTTAAAAATTCGCCACGGATTATTTCGGAAATAATATTGTAAAGTTATCCAAAGACGTTTACATGGCGATATGTCAACCGTTAATAATAATCATAATAACAATACAATTCGGCTTTTCCCACATTAGCTACAATGTGTGTTGTTTTCTTACTGCTAAATACGACAAAAAACACCTCAATTATCCTCGCATAACTATAATTAATACTTTGTTGATATGACTTTAACCAAAATCACCTACGATTTCACAATTTTATACAACTAAATCTGTTATCTGAGGCCTTAGGCATATTTTAAACTTATTGATTAAATATGAAAGATCTACCATGTGATGTGCCTAATTCTAATTTATATGTTGATCTCAGTGATATGAGCGTTTATAATTGATGAGTTATGATCTGACTAATTATAATTACAAAACAGACACGTCATATATAATAAATTATACATTAAATTATACTTGTGGGAATTTCGTAATTAATGAACTAAGTCCAATCTATCAATGATAAAAAAATACATTTCAAAAGGAGGTAGACAGAGTTTGACGTCAGACATTTCTGGTAATGGGGTGTTAAAAAATATTCTTCATCTTCAGTGGTAAGTAGCTCGAAAGTACATTAAATTGAAAACTGCTAGTTCAAAAAACGTTGTTTCCGCCCGTGCTTCGAGCCTGCGACATTCGGTAAAACGTATGATACCCGTGTAATTCCAGCTAAGAATTACAAGAACCCTTTTATCGTCTTACTGTGGATGTAATAAAAGGTGACTCATCCTTTTGGGCGATGTGGCTGGAGACCCGTCACCAACTGTCTTTTATTTTATGATCTTCGACCCATTTAACTTCCAAAATCTTTCTTTGAATCCAGTCAGCGAGGGTAGCCAGACCCCCTTCTGGGAAAATTAACCGTGAGCAAACGCATGTATGTATGTTAAGAAAATGACAGTTTTGTCCCATTCAACTAAGTAGAGAATATAGAATTGTTAATAATGGGTTTCTAAGCGAAACACCAATGATCTACTAAACTCCACACCTGGTCGCCTCGTATAACACCAGGGCGGGAGGATATATTTATTCATTTCAAATTGTATTTCATATATAAAACAATAATATTTTCATTTATTGACTACCTACCATTCATAGGTGTTTCCCAAGAGATCACTTTAAATTACTCACGGCTATAAATCCCTAGAAGGGGTAGCCAGAGCCAAGCAATTCGAAATTCCTCAGCCACTTTTGGTAAATGGTACTTCTATTCAAGAATAATATGGCACTGGAATATATGATATAGTTTTTAACATACATATATACTCACAGCCGTAATCCCAAGAAGATTATTAATTATTACATACTATAGATATAATTTCATTACCAAATCGGTAATAATAAAATAATTTTTAACAAAAAGAAAACCGACTTTATAGTTGGGAAAACAACCGAAAATAAACAATCTAGTACGAAATAAGTTTTGTAATTGAATATGAGTACTGTGATTAATACCTTAGCAATTTCTTTATTCCACACGCGTCAGTTCAACCTACCTAAATATTACAATTCTCTTAAATTAATTTGTGAGCCGGTGCCAGCCTCGATGATAATTGATAATAAGAAGTGTGTATTTCGCACTTCATATACTTGTAAAATTCAGGGTACCTTGTAGTTGTAGGGTAAATTGATTTTTGTACGTATTACCATTTAAAACGTTAGGCGATAGATATATATTGTTTAGATTGTAATAATCAGAGATAGATAGCAGGGTGAATTCACTTTTGTTTGACTGGCACCGACTCAAAAATTAATTTAAGAGAATTGTAATATTTAGGTAGGTTGAACTGACGCGTGTGGAATAAAGAAATTGCTCAGGTATTAATCACAGTACTCATATTCAATTACAAAACTTATTTCGTACTTTTTAGTACTAGATTGTTTATTTTCGGTTGTTTTCCCAACTATGAAGTCGGTTTTCTTTTTGTTAAAAAATATTTTATTTTACGAGTTTTAGAGATGGGTAGACCTGGCAAAGATGCCTCTCGGATGAGAAAGCGGCGGTTACTGTATTATTCTTCGCATTTCCGGTATTTCTATTATATTACGATATTAAATAGGCTCAACCATATGTAACCTTACATTGTTCTTAAAATCCTTCGAAAGGCGATGGTCTACAATTATACATATCAAGAAAGACTCAAACATTCACGCCGAATATCCCTGAAGGGGTTAGCAGAGGTAGTAATACTTCTGAATATCACGTGACATTGTCACTTGTTGTTCAGAGTACCCACGATTTGCTTGGACAGTGTTCTCACGTTATACAGGGCAGGCCTATCGGCGTTTTGAACAAATACACTGTCACATGATTGTGAGTTTCGACAGTCCCCTCGATTTCCTGGGATGCCTGATCAGATCCTGGTCTCATGGTACTTTCTCGGTAACAATAACATAACAAAAAAAAAGAAATGTTAAGTGAACCTGTACTTCTCTTCATAAAAGCTACGAAGAGGAGTATAAATCTATATAGAATGTGGAAAGAACTGTTTCCTAATACCTAGTGATTGAGGACCCACACCTTTCATCATCAGCTCAGCAGCATAACAATATGATTTTCAGAAGCAAATGACAATATAAGTTCAGAAAATATGTAAAACGCGGTACATTTGCCTATAAAATTTGAGGGTTCCCCTCAATTTCTCCAGGATAACATCATCAGACCCTGATATCCTCATCATGGTACCAATCCGGGAGTATCTTCTTTCGAATAAAAAAATAATAATCAAAATCGGTTCATAAATGGCGAAGTAATCGGCGAACAAACATAAAAAAAATAAAAATAATATACGGTCGAATTGAGAACACTCCTTTTTTTGAAGTCGGTTAAAAATACGTGCAGAATCATTTGTATGGGGAGTTCAATAATACAATACGTTCACGAAGGAAACAAAATCTAACTTATTATTTGATAATTTCTAGAATCATATTGTTTTGGTTGGTTGGAGACCCATTAACAACAACTTTTATTTTACCATCTTTTTCTTACTCACATTTGCAAAAGTGGCTGAGTAACTTCTAATTCCTAAGCCTTGGCTACCCCTTCTTGGGATTTATAGCCGTGAATATATGTATATATGTATGTATGCATATTGTTTTGTTTCCTCCAGTTCACTGCACCGCCTGTAATTATAAGTTTGATTATAGTTAAACTGCCGATACGTTGCGTGTCTATGTTTCATGTGTGTAGTAATATTATCATGTCAAAACAGCATAATTATAGATAAAGTGGTCACCGTTTATAAATTGTATAACTAGAATAGATAAAATCATATAGATTCATGTGGCATAAGGGGCTTAAGAGTGTCACAATGTAGTGTAAAGAGTATGGTAGTGATCGAACAGTATTTTGATAAACTAAGTATGTCTAAGTGAGCTTATCACACTGAACGTTCTCTTACTATTGCAACCATTTTTCATACCATGTCATGTTATACTTATAAACATTTAGGAATGATTGGTTAACAAATATAACTGTTAGTCATTGACTGTTTGTATGTAAATGTATATGTAGTATTTTAAGCAACCGTGATAGCCCAGTGGGTAGAACACTCGGTGGCTTATTCCACTTTTCCCCGTTCACAATCCCCGTCAACGGGGAAAAGTGGAATAAGCCCACTCGGTTATCGTGCAAACGACTAGTGTTCAAATCCTGGGTCGGGCCTACACCAATTTGTCTTTTCTAAAGACATATGTGTGGTTAATTTATCATGGTTGTTAACGGTGAGGGAAAACATCGTGAGGAAATCCACATAGCTGAGTAGTACTTAGTCATGTGACAGTGTATTCGTACAAAACGGCGATAGGCCTGCCCCCTATCACGTGAGTACACTGTCCATGCAAAACGTGGGTACTCTGAACACCAGGTGACAAAGTCACTTGATGTGCAGAAGTATTAGTACCTCTGCCAACCCCTTCGGGGATATTCGGCGTGAACGTTTATGTTATGTTATGTTATAACATCATAATTCAGTTTTAAAAAACGTATTTCTATCGCATACCACATACGCTTAGCTAAACTGTAACAAATGTAAATTACAACCTACAACTTTTAGCTTCTGGAAAGGGAAGACCTCGGCATCAATATCAACATGCGAGTACATCACGCAGATTCGAACTACTGATGATATTGTAGTTTTGGTTGAAACCACGGAAGATTTAAGTAAAATTCTGAATGACCTCACTAGAGTGTCAGAGAGAGTGGGTCTTAACATGAACGACAAGGCGAAAATCATATCGAATAGCCATATTGTACCAACGCCTGACAAGTTTGGAGAATCTACACTCAAAGTTGTTGACCATTTCCTTGGATTCATGGGATAAACTATTCGGTTAGGTAGAGCCAACTTCGAGAATGAGGTCAACCGTCAAATCCAGCTCGGTTGGGCAGCGTTCGGGAAGTTGCTCCATATCTTCTCGTCCAAAGGCTATGGTTATTAAGGTTGGTAACGGTGACGGTGAACATCTCGAAGAAACCCTCATGTGCAACTATATTCGAACAAAACGCTAATAAGCCTGCCCACTATCACATAAATGAACTATTAAAGCAAAACGTGGGTAATATGAACAGCAAGTGAAAAAATAATACGTGATATTCAGAAGTATTAGTATCTAAGCAATCCCTTCAGATATTTACGACGTGAACGTTGAGTTGAGTATCTTGTTTACAGATTCGTTGGACATCTTTTAATTATTTTAGACTTATTTCACCATACCAACATACCTATTCAATTTAACTCACCGTCCGTGGCAGGCGTCCAAAAGATCGACCCGAAATAAAGTAGAGTCACTGTCAATCCTATATCAGATATAAAGCATGACTGTATCCGGTTTTGACCGTGTAGAATGCAGTTTCCTTCATTTACTTTTTTTGTTACTATAATGCGCAAAAAATCAACAACGTCATACTAATTTTGTTGCTGGAAAATCCTGAGTATAATTACATTTTATTCGAGAGTGTTCCATTGTTGTGCCTTATTATAAATTAGTTAGTTGGCCGTTGATTTGGTAGATGTTTTAAATTTGACTGAATTTGTGTTTCAACTATTAATATTGGCGTTTTTGGGTCGGATGTTGTAATATTTCTTTTCGTATGATTGGTTTAGCTAACCGTATATTAAAAACGTAAACCTAAATTTCTTTAACTAAGATGTAAACTTATAATGATGAAAAGCATTTGAAACTGAAGAAGCTTTTGGAATACTGTATTTTAGAACAAACTTCTTTTGTGATGTTCAATAAAGAGTTTCCTACCATTTTTTAAAAAAGAGCTACTTCTCATACTCGTCATAATAATAAAATAGGATTTAGTCAAGTGGGGGGAAAAGATCTAAAGAGTGTGGCTGATATTTTAAGACCAGATTAGAAAAGTATTTACAAAGGTGAAACTTTGAAGAGAGGAGAAGCTCTATGTTAAAAAGGACATTATATGAGATTAGTTATGAATGTTAGGAAATCAAGAGAGATTTTCAGGATTGTGCAAAATGGGGATCGATAGTCTCTGTCTACCGCAACGGTAATAAAAAGCGGGAGCATATGTTTTGTAAGTAAAGATAAAAGAGCATGTAAAAGGAAAAGCGTACAACTTTCTCTACTTACCACAATCATATTTAATTGTAATATAAGTAACCAAGAAATATATAACTTATGTTGGTGTGGTGCCCAAAAATATTTTTCGGGCTTTTTTGTGTTCTCATAATTTAAAATTTTGGCGATTTCGACTGCTGAAAATAAACCTGTTCTATAAAAAATGTACCATAATCAAACCCACTATGTGTCCTCGCAAAAATGTCTTGACTGTTAGCTCATTAATTTTTTGTTGCTTTCGTGATTGCCAGGACAAGGGTCATACGCAAAACAGAATAGAAAAAATCCATTCAATGAACCTGCGCAGCCAATTTTATAATTTTTATTTGAGTTTTAAGATATTACTTAGTTAAAATTAACATACGTATGTCACAAGCTCAATCTGAATATATTATATACTATTAAATACTACCGAGATAAAATAGGGTAACTGGTTGCTGGCAAAGAGGCACATTATCAAAGTTAAAATCTCACGAGCCTAAAAAAGATTACGTGTCTTAATGTAATTACTGTAAAAGGGAAGTACTTAATGAATTGCCAATCATATCGACCACCAAGACAGGGAAGCTCAACAAATATCAACTTGAAAACCATAATCAACGCAGTCATTGAAGTTTGCAACTAAGCTTATATTAGTACAAATATTTTTCCTCCCACATCGATCAGCGAGACTTGGAATAACCCTAATCTCGAGCTCACTTAGCCGAGAGGAAGAGCCGTCAGCTCCGCAATCAGCCAGCCGTATACATCACAATAAAACAATATGAGCAACGTCCAACTTGACGGCTATTATTGTTGATGACCTAACCGACCCAAACGACCTCATGCTTTCCATAAAGGATCTCTGCAAAACACCGCTGAGGAGAACCAACTGAAACTTCATTCGGGTTCAGACAGCCGCGTCGACCACGTGTCAATCATTTAGTGTTTGCGAGCGATTTAAACAGTTGATTGTTTATATTTAAAGAGTGCTAACAGTTAATAGTCCCTTGTAATCAAGCAGGGTTAATACTGTGAAGATAAGAAGTGTTAATGAGTTGTGTAGTATTATCGTAGTCTTGCACTCGTCTACGCGGTCGACAGACTTGTTCCGAATCGTTTGGTTAAGTGACAATTATGGCAGCTAAAGGATCTGAGAGTGAGTATTTAAAGTAATAGTTTTAAAAGCATATTTTAGTGAAATTGTTTTTTACTGTTATCAAAATAATTTATTTATAATTGGGTGCAGTACCAAAAAAAGCATGTCTATGATCTTTTTTAAAATTACTACTATTACTATCACCAATATGATATAATACAACAACTAGATATATAAAGTAAATCTGACAAAAACATAGGTAAAAATAGCGCAATATGATCTAATCGTTGGATTGAAAGTATTAGCGCCATTGTTTTTCGTTTATTGGCACGACAGTGAACAACAATTTTCAAATTAAGAACGCGACAAATTACCACGATTGTCACGGAACATAACTTATAAAATAATGTTTAGCTTTTAAACTTTAAATTTCCTAAAAATGTAACAATATTAAAATGAAGTTTAAAGTTTAGTTTGTTATAAACATGAGTACCTATAATTATTTATAGATAACCATTTTTAGTTGGTCCATCTAATATCGTTGTATCATATAGAACTTAATTGGTAAAATGTTTCTTTAATTGTATACCAGCGTACCTATTAACTAAAGGCAGAATTTTATTCTCAAATGATTCCTGTAGTTTGACTTCAATCAATATCAATTGTTGAAAGTGGATCAAATCAAGCAGTGACAGTTTATTATTTGAATACCAAGTTTGTAAGTTGATATGTAAAATATTCACAAATATTAGAGAGATAGTTCTTATTTGGTAAAGACTTTTTGCCATGTAGAGAACCTCTAGTGCATCACTAAAGATTCAACAATATTTTCATAGATTCTTTCGCTGCAAAAATCACAAGCCTAATCATCTTAAAAAATATCTTGCATATTTTATTTATTTAGATTTAAATCAGATAGATATGTTAAAAATGATTATTTTGATTGTCTAAATATCTACGATCAATATCTATAGTATCTTCACTAAAACTATAAACAGTAAACTTGCGTATTTCTGTTTATTTGTAATTAATAGATTTTGAAACATTTTAACTGATAATAGGAACGTAAAATTTCAAGAAGAATAAGAGTCTCCCATATCTCATCACGCTAAATTTCATAAGGGGTAACAAACCTTAGATGTTTAAAAAATATATGATCCGTGCGAAAGTCAGTTATAATTTCCTAAAGATTCAAATCAATACGATATGATCGTCAATCAGAATCATTCTGTGAGTGAAATATTTTGCCATTTGAAGCACTCAATAAAAAATCGACATCAAATGACTATCAGTTGTAGTGGCGAGCAAATCGGTATGCAAAGTTTTTTTTTGGTATTTAATAAATATTTTTATTCGATAGTAAACACGAAAAGAAAAGACTAATTTGAATATTTTCCATTTAAAATGAGTAATTGTAAAGTTATAATTTTTTAAAGATTGTTCAACTTTTGTACTTATTGACGTCATCGATCGATAAAATCACGTAGCGACATGCAAATGAAGCGAAATGTTTTATAAAAATGTTGCTGATTGCAAAACATATCACGAATTTGTGATGTCAAATGAAATTATTACGATATTATACTAAAGAAACCTATGATTTTCGATATTTTATTAATAAACTGCAAAACCGTATGTCTTTGAAACAACATTGAAGGTCAAACACTGTTACAGTTTTTTGATAAAATAACAGTCATCTTAGCTTCAATTGATATCTTCTTCTTATTCGTTTCGCTCTTGTCAGAGCGGTCAATTGATATAATTTCAAGAAAATATTGTTAAAAATAAATATTATTAATAAAATATAATATCTCGAAATGGTTTTGTAATCAGCATCACTTTAGTAAAACTTTGCATACCGAAATTCGGTCTGAATTCTTAAAAGATATATCCGTCCTATCTTTGGCAATGGACATGAGAGAGTACCAAGAAAAAACCACATCTATAGGCGAACGTTTTTAGAGTTCTTTAATAAACTGCGCAGCGCTCATTCCGTTTTCTTCTAACTCAACAGCCTTTAAGAATTGAAGAGTTTCGCAACATTAAATTCATAGGTATTAAAAATATAAAAATGCCGAGTTAAATTTTAATAATACAAAACAGGGCGATATTTCATACATATTATTTATTATTCGTGTACCTGGACAGATTGCTCCCGTGCCTATCACAACTATTACTTTCTTTGATATAATGATGATTTGCTTATCGTGCAGACGATTAGTGTTCAAATCCCGAGTGGAGTCTACACCTATTGTCTTTTCTAAAGTCATATGTATGGCTCATTTACTAGGGTTGTTAACACTGAGGGTAAAACATCGTGAGGAAACCCACATGGCTAGGTTTAACTTAGACATGTGACAGTATATTCATACAAAACGGCGATATTCCTGCCCCCTATCACGTTAGTACACAGTCTAAGCAGAACGTGGGTACTCTGAACACCAGGTGACCATATCACGTGATGTTCAGAAGTATTAGTACCCCTGCAAACCCTTTCGTGGATATTCTTCGCAAACGTTTGAGTTAAGTTTTTGAGCACTTTTTTTAAATTGAATTATTTGACTTAACTCAATTATGAATTTATTTAGATTCGCCAAATTTCTAGTCGTTCATTCATATCAGAGATTGGCAATTTTTTGCGGATTACCTTATCAAGTCGTTTTGTTGGATCGATTTAGTAGCTTACTGTATCTCTTAAAACAGTAGGTGATATGATAAAACATATTTATTGAGCACAATTAAAGATAGTACAGGAATAAAACAATAAAAAATGCAAGAACTTCGTCTGCATCGACATGTTTATATAGTCACGTAGGTATTTGTTGGTGTGAAAGGAATATTTAGTATGTTTAACAACTCGGCATAAAATATGTGTACCTTACCTATCCCACCTTTTCGCTTTTCGCAAGTGTCATGTGATATATTATAGAATCTAAGGATACTTATTGTTTGGAAGGCCCATAACTAATCGTCTTTTACAATCTTTTCCATATTCACTTACCAAAAGCTGCTGAGGATTTTCAAATTTTTTATTATATAGCTCTGGTTAATTCTTATCGGAATTTATAGCTGTAAGTAAATGTAATAAATATTTATATTTCAGCAACTTTGTAGCTCAGAGATAAAGAGTACGCCCTGAAATACAAGAGCCAGCGGTTTCATACCAGTTTTTCGTCAAAAGTACACTTAAACGTACTCTCTTAAGTTACATAAACTCAGAGCCTGTTATTACTTATTGCTTTATGAAAGATGAAAATATATGACTCCTACTAATTCGTTACTATACTACCTTGAGTCCATCCAGTGGGTACTCTTTTTAGGAGCTTATTTGGCACTGCAGATAACTGTGAAACTCTGTCACCAAAAGGGCAAAGAGGAAGGCGCTCGGCTCACATTACAAGCAGTTCCTTTTTTTTCGGGTAATGGCGGAAGGACTTTTATTCTGACTGATTTCAACTTAACAATCACAGTAGCAGTTGGAGAAGTTTTCATAAGTTTACATGCATACATTCATATACTCACACTGTTCGTTCTCATTGGGGTAGGCAGAGACTATAGATCGCCACTTTGTACAATCCTGGCCAATCTCACTAGCTTAATTCACATCCATATACTTTTCATACATGCCCTTTTATTCTTCATACTTCGGACACCTGCTTTTTTGACCACACTCTCTTTTACAAAAGTTTATTACGTTTATTCTATTAAGACAAATTAATACCATATCAATCATTTTCAATAACACATAAAAAAATAATAGGCAATAAAAATTCAACAACAGTAATATTAGTAATATAATGAATAAGGAAGTCATTAGAATAGAATACGCCCGTCTACTACGTAGTTTCAAATGCAGTAATAGTGCTGTCAACCGTTGTATAAACCACGTTTTAAATATCTAATGTTAAAAAGAATACAATTATTGAGGGGAGACATGTTACTTTGTACTGTTTCATAATAATTAAAATTAGAAACTTAGTCAGCGGTAAATTCCAAAAGTGGCTGAGGATTTTCTAATTCCTAAGCTCTGGCTACCTCTTCTTGGAATTTATAGCCGTGAGTATATGTATGTATGTAAAATTACTGGGTCTTGACTGAGTACTGTTTTGTACGATTGGTATATCTTTTTGTATCTACAGTGATATTAGTTAAGTGAAAAATTGTGTGTTATAATAATGAAGATTGATTATGACTGATCAAACAGTCTCAAGGTGGTCTGAATAATAATGTAGAATCTAGATTATCTCTGATTTATACTTTCACCAAAAATATTATCATCAAACATTTCATATATATTGTCGTTAGCTCGCGCTTAGTTTGCTTTTAGATGCGCACATACAAGTACAACCACATTGATTTGTATTTTATCTTCTTATAAATATTCCTATTTTAAACGAAAAGTTTGCGGTATATCACTGAACTATTTATGCCACTTTTGCTGTATTGTAGATAAGTAGAAAAAAAGTAAATACTACTAAAGGTTCTAAAAGTTTTGAGTCCCTTAGTTTTTCCTGCTCACCGAGCATTTTGCTTTGAAAGTGTATTTGCGGCAGGCCTATCGCAGTTTTATACAAAAACACTGTCACATGACTAAAGACTAAGTACAACTCAGCCTAAGTAGACATGTGAAATTCCTTACAATGTTTTCCCTCACTGTTAGCAACCTTAAAATTAACCATACACACAAACGCACACACACACACGCACGCACACACGAACACGCACACACACACGAACACGCACATAGACTCATACAATCACAAACACACACAATACGAGTTCTGATCTGTTATAGCTATTAATTCGGTATGCAAAGTTTTTTTTTGGTATTTATTAAATATTTTTATTCGATAGTAAACACGAAAATAAAAGACTAATTTGAATATTTTCCATTTAAAAGGAGTAATTGTAAAGTTATGATTTTTTAAAGATTGTTCAACTTTTGTACTTAATGACGTCATCGATTGATAAAATCACGTAGCGACATGCAAATGAAGCGAAATGTTTTATAAAAATGTTGCTGATTACAAAACATATTACGAATTTGTGATGTCAAATGAAATTATTACGATATTATACTAAACAAACCTATGATTTTCGATATTTTATTAATAAACTGCAAAACCGTATGTCTTTGAAAAAACATTGAAGGTCAAACACTGTTACAGTTTTTTGATAAAATAACAGTCATCTTAGCTTCAATTGATATAATTTTAAGAAAATATTGTTTATAACCATAATATCTCGAAATGGTTTTGTAATCAGCATCACTTTAGTAAAACTTTGCATACCGAATTATGAGAAAATGAACTATTTTATTTTCTCTTTAAATACTTTTTTCTATTTCTACATAAACAAAAAAAATATATTTGTATCTTAATATCAATCAGCACATAATTGTTATTTAAAAGAGCCTGTTTGCTGCGTCACAGGGAAACCTACTGCGGTAAACACCGAAACCAATTCATTGTAAACTACTTAATTTTGTGAAATAAATGCCTATTTTTTATATCTCTCATGAAAAACTCATCGGATTAGACCCGACTCAGGATTTTAACTCACGTCTCCTGCATTAGACGCGGTGGTGTTCCCACTGAGCTATCGAGGTTTTTACAATTTTAATATTAATTGTAATATTTTTGTCTAAGTAATAATTTCATATTGCTAAATTTTGCTGTAAGCCCCCAAAGAAAATAAAATAATTGAATACTAAATTTATAAGTAAATAGAGGCCACATAAACTATTAATCCTTTTTCTAATTTACTTGTTGCAATTTATACATAAAAAATTAACATACATACATATACTCACGGCTATGAATCCCTTGAAGGGGTAGCCAAAGCTAGGGAATCAGAAATTCCTCAGCCACTTTTGGAAGTTGCGTGGGGAAAATGTGGTAAAATAAAGATTGTTGGTGCTATTCTAAGCCGACACTACACAGCAAAGCCATAAAAAATTAAAAAAAACAGATATACAAATATCACCCATTAATTACCGGAAGAAATGGGGTAGTGCTATTCTAAACCGACACTACACGGCGGTGGGTGTACGTAAGAGGCGACTAACGGTATGGGGCTATTAAGGGATTTTTGGGCGATGCGGTTGGAGACTCATCACCAACAACCTTTATTTTTACTATCTTTTCCCCACTCAAATTTCCAAAAGTGGCTGAGGAATTTCTAATTCTTCAGCTCTGGCTACCCCTTTCTGGGATTTATAGCCGTGAGTATATGTATGTATGTATGTACCCATTAATTAGGGCCATCTATTACCTAATTGAAGTACCATTACGAAAGCCAACTTATCATTATTTCCTATCAAACTTCAAAGTAAGTTAGAGTTTTAAAGCAAAGAAAATACAAACCCTCATTATCTTAATTATAATTAGTTCGAATTCACTAACAAATGTCTCAAATAACATTAACTAAAGATAATAAGGATAAATATGTCTTAATATTTGATTGATTTATGATATGCAATGTTGTTACAGTGGATTCTCGTTATAATCCGGTCAATTTATACATTCAAGGTTACATAAATTCATAAGAAGCTGAAAATTGGCACAATTGTTCAAAACATGATTATAAATGAAACCTCAAAAGTCCCCATCGTTCCGAGGTGTGCTAAAAATTTTACACGAGGTCAAAGGGCACAAAAATGAGTTTTTTGCGATTTTAAGCGAAACGGTGAGTTTTTTCGCAAAATCACCACACCACAAAATTATAGATCAGAAAATTCTCTACAAAACAGATATCAATATTTTTTTTCCTAAAAGCCAACATTTTGAAGATATAACGCGTTGAAAAGTTCGATCATTGGTAATGCAAACGTGTGCAAAGTATGAAGACTTAGCACACGTTTCCACGCCACTTATGAGGTAGTGTACTTGTGTACTACTAGCGCGTTTTATTTTAACGTGGTATCCCCTGTAGGCCTATTCCACGGGTCTGCAGTGATTTTATTTGTTTTGAAACTATTGTAAAATATTATTATACATATCGGTTGGTTAAAATAATGGCGGTGTAATTGAAGATGAAATGGTTAATATTCCTCGTCTGATTCGTAATTTTCCAGGATTACTGTTTCTTGTTCTTCGTCTTCTTCTTCCTGTTCTTCTTCTTCTTCTTTTTCTTCTATTTCACAGATCAACTGTCCCACTAGCGATTCCTCATTGGTATCATATGAGTCTTCTAGATTAGCTGACTCAACATTAGAGCACGATCGGCCTTGGCAGTTTGTGCATGCCAGGGAACAAAACAGTCCAACTTTTCTGCATCCACATTTAGCATTACAACATTTTTTACAGTTGCAAAATATTGAGTTGAGAAGTTTCTCAGCTGCTGGTGGAAGTAAAGTTAGAACTGGCTCTAATGTATTGTCGACCAACTTCCAACCCCAGCCACACTTGAACTTGGTAATATACCCAAAATAAATGTTGGTGAGCAGCTACTGAGGTGAGGTTGGAGGTAAAGAAGCTAGTTTATAACACCTTATAAGTGATGTTAATACGTGGCGTACGTTTGCAAAGTATGAAGATTACCAATGATCGAACTTTTCAACGCGTTATATCTTTAAAATGGTGGCTTTTAGGAAAAAAAATATTGATATCTTTTTTGTAGAGAATTTTCTGATCTACAATTTTGTGGTGTGGTGATTTTGCGAAAAAACTCACCGTTTCGCTTAAAATCGCAAAAAACTCATTTTTGTGCCCTTTGACCTCGTGTAAATTTTTTAGCACACCTCGGAACGATGGGGACTTTTGAGGTTTCATTTATAATCATGTTTTGAACAATTGTGCCAATTTTCAGCTTCTTATGAATTAATGTAACCTTCCTCCTTATTTTAGGCCTAAATTGACCGGACTATTAGTAGTTACAGAGGGAAAGGAACACAACTATCATATCTATATCGTTATATTTTGTCAACAAAGAAAAGGGACAATCAATTACCAAAGCATCTAATAGAAGTGAGTGGTTACTTCACAAAAAGAGAAATAAATAAGAGATTAGTCATCAGTCATCACGGTTCTCTATTTTCATTCATATTTCTTGGCTATGATAGCTGCCAGGGTGGACTCGCCTTACTTACTCCGCATGTCCGCACTGCATGCTCACGCTGTGCGACATTGTATATAAATTGTAAATAAGAACTAACCCTAGCATTAAGTCTTTCTACTAACAACATTGAGTCTTAGTTACTTGTTTATTGAATTTTAATAAATAATTTTAATAATAATTGTTATTTTTATGAGTTTACGCGTTTACTGACTTGTGCTACCATTTATAATCTTATATTCAATAATACCTTTAAAACCATCTACAAAAAAATTAGAGTGAGCTTATTTTTCTTCACTTATACTCACGCTTATAATATCCAAAGGAAGTGGGAAGAGCTTTACAATAATAATTATGGATATTAAGTTTGAAACCGAATTAATGGTAAGAAAATATAGATATCGTGCACATAATGTCTTTATAGTGCTTATGTCGTAGGATGATTTGATGTTTAGGTTTTTTGCAAAAAACCTAGGGATTTTGCAAAAATCCGGATAATTAGACAACGGTTATAATATTTTCTAATCTTACTAGGTTTTTTGCAAAAAAACTAGTTGGTTTAGTATGACTCCGAAACGAAATGTCAGTTTTTATGAATACTGTACACTGATTGGTCGATTGCAGTGCCCCGTAATCACGTCATCTCTGATTGGTTGTTAATTAAGACGTACTTACTTCATTGTTCCTACCTACATTTAATTTGATTTTTATTTCTACTTTAGTTACAAAAAGTTCCTAAGTATAAAAATAGTATTGTCATTTCCCTTTATAACTCTAGCTATAATTCCTCAATACTATAATTTAAAACGTACTTACTTTGTTGTTCCTACCTATATTGAAGACGTTCGTGGCCGAGTGGATAGGTGACTAGCTTTTCGGTCTGGAGGTTGCGGGTTTGATCCCCGCTGAGAACAACATTTATGTGATGAGCATATGACTGTGTATTATATTATATTAAATATATCGCTGAGTTAGTATCCCATAATACAAAGTTTCGGGTAACTTGATCTGTGTATAAAATGTCCGAGCGTGATTGTAATTTCACTCCAACAAAAGAGTAAATAAATTATTTAATTCCTCGTATCAAATAAGTATTGTCATTTCTTTTTCTTTATAACTCAAGCTATAATATCTCAATACCACAATGACGAACCAATCAGAATAAGTGTAGGCGAGCAATCAGAAATCAGCCAATCAGCTTTAAAGAAGTACAATCTTACTAAACCAACTAGTTTTTTTGCAAAAAACCTAGTAAGATTAGAAAATATTATAACCGTTATCTAATTATCCGGATTTTTGCAAAATTCCTAGTTTTTTTGCAAAAAACCTAAACATCAAACCATCCTACGACACTTATTTTCATTAATTAACATTACTCATCTAACACCGTGTAGTGTCGGCTTAGAATAACACTACCCCATTTCTACCCGTGGGTGATCGTAAGAGGCGACTAACGATGTTGGGGCTTTTAAGGTATTTTTGGGCGATACGGTTGGAGACCCATCACCAAAAACCTTTATTTCACCATCTTTTCCCCACGCAACTTCCAAAAGTGGCTGAGGAATTTATATTATAATTCCTTGGCTCTGGCTACCCCTTCTAGGGAATTACAGCCGTGAGTATATGTATGTCATCTAACACTTAACAACCTTGGATACATTTTTAATAAGCTAATCATTAAAAAATGATCTTATACTTTCTCAAGCTTTTAGAAATAAGTAACTTTCCTTTCTGTTATTTATTTGTCTATGCCTAATTGCCTCACCGTGACATCCACAGCACACCCTGGCTACGGCACTTTCCTCAGCCACCTCCCACCACCACCCTCACCCGACACGCTGCCAGCCATACTTTCTGTTAACGACACTGTCAATGTTTTAATTAATAACTATGGTAAGCGTTTGTTTATAGGAGCATGCGGGTATTAATTTGGTAGTATTTTTTAAGCCATAAGGGGTTGGCTAAATATGGAATATTCGATCTAATTATTGGTATTTCTTCAATACTTATTTATGTACATAAACATATAACATAAACATAAACGTTCACGCCGAATATCCCCGAAGGGGTTGGCAGAGGTACTATTCTTCTGAACATCACGTGACTTTGTCACCTGGTGTTCAGAGTACCCACGTTTTGCATGGACAGTGTACTCACGTGATAGGGGGCAGGCCTATCGCCGTTTTGTACGAATACACTGTCACATGACAAAGTACAACTCAGCCATGTGGGTTTCCTCACGATGTTTTCCCTCACCGTTAACAACCATGATAAATTAACCACGCATATGTCTTTAGAAAAGACAAATTGGTGTAGGCCCGACCCAGGATTTGAACTCTAGTCGTTTGCACGATAAGCGAGTGTTCTACCCACTGGGCTATCACGGTTGGTTTATGTACTACTACTTTTATATACTGTATAAGCATGTCGATGAGAATTGAATATTTCAGCATGCTTGAATGACTTACTATTTATGGCGGCCAGATCATCATTTATCTAAGTTATCGCATGAAACTATTGTATTATGATTAGGTGTTTGTTTTTTGTCGAGTACGGCAATTTTTTTAATTTTATTATATTCTAGGCGAAGGCTGGCCTAACTATACCACTAAGGGTAAAAGGGTAAGGGCGACTTTGAAAATATTTATATGACAATGCCGGTAGAGAACCATAACCTACAATTTTATATTTAACATATTATTATACAACATGCATGTTCAAACAGAGAGCATGTTAATGATTTTCTTCACCAATAAACTGCGTAATTGCAAAGGACTATCTGAAAGTGCGTTGTCTCATTTTAGCTAATTTTATTGCACCGTCACCGTCAACCACGAATCTTTGTATGCAGTATAGTATACAACATGTAAACGTAAAGGTAACCTAGTATATTTATTATACTCTGATGCTTCCATTTAATTGTTATTACAATGCGGGAGTAATTACGTCCGGTACGAATGTTCTAGATCTTAAGAACACTACCATTCTTCTTGTGACAATAGCAAAATTATATATGAGACGTATACACTGAATATGAGCAATAAATTACTTACACTAAATATGAGTTGAAATTATAAATGGCGTCGTTTAATTAAATAGCAATTTTTCAATTTTCTTAATAAGCTTCATTGTGATATAGCGGAGTTGGAACGAGTTATTCCAATATCTATCATCATTTAAGGTTATTTAAACATTTGCTGTTTCATGTTTTTTAAATAACTTTTTAAATTATTATGAATTACTTTTTTTTGTGTAAAATATTATCAAAATAATTTACTACTAAAAAGAATTAAAATAAAGTTTATTTACAAAATGACACCTCCTCGACACCACTGATCTTGCACTTTCTTTAGTTCAGTTTCTTAAGAATAGTTTTCATTTCAGATGTAGAAAACGGCCAACAGCTAGAAGAACCAAAACCCAAGTTATCAACGTCAGAAAAAATAAAATCTGGTAAGCTTGCTAGTTAACATCGCACCTTATTTCCCACAAACTTAATGTTCACTCTATATATATCCATAGAAGTGGCAAATGTTTTAATTCTTCTGGACACATGACACATTTGTCACCTAGTTTTCAGTTACCCTTGTTTTGCTGGGTCACTGCTTTTCACGAATACACTGTCACAAGACCAAGTAAAAGTCAGGCATGTAGGTTGCCACAAGATATTTTACTTTCATTTTATTTCTTCATTTTACCGTATAAAACTTCAATAAATAAACCACACAAATGATTTAAGGAAAGACACTTTGGTGACGACCATTTTTATAATTCGAACCCACGCACGCCTCTCTAAATTAGAAGCGGTGGTTATAGCACTAAGCTAACAATTTTCCACGCCCAAATATTTCTTTTCCACTATATTGCAATACCGCACGATGTTAACTGCACTTAAAGATTGCGTCTATTTTATCTTAATTCAGGATGAGTGGTGTAACTTCTACGTTGCTACGAGTGGGTTTTATTTTATAATTACATACATACATACATATACTCACGGCTATAAATCCCTTAACGGGGTAGCCAGAGCTTTGGAATGAAAAATTCCTCAGCCACCTTTGGAAGTTGATTGGGGAAAAGATGGTAATATAAATGTTTTTGGTGACGGGTCTCCAACCACATCGCCCAAAAATCACTTAATAAGCCCCTATACCCTTAGTCGCCTCTTACGATCACCCACGGGTAGAAATGGGGTAGTGTTATTCTAAGCCGACACTACACGGTTGTTTTATTATTAGTAGCGGAAAAACGTTCGTAACTTATTTTACTGTTTCTACGGACTCATATATAATCATTTAGGTGCTTGTCCGTATTTATTTGTCTAATTGAAACTGCCAAATAGGGAATAGTGCAAAGGACCCCTTCGGTACTGATACATCAAAAGATCACGTGACATGTTAGCCACCTTGTGTTCAGAGTGTCGACAATTGGCTTGGAGACGATGCTGAAACGAGAAGTGCATTACGTAGTAAAAGGCTATCGCTTTTTTTCACGTGACTAAGTACAACTCAGCCGTGTGGGTTTCCTTACGATATTTTCTGTCACCGTTGACAAACTTGATAAATTACAATATTATATGACTTAAGAAAATAAACTTTGGTAAAGGTCCGACTCAGGATTTGAAACATAGCACGCATGTGAAACGGTGATGTTCCCACTGAGCTATCAAGGTATCACGACAGCCGTGGCCGAGTGGATAGGTGAGTAGCTTCTCGGTGCGGAGGTTGCGGGTTCGATCCCCGCTGAGGGCATCATTTGTGTGATGAACATAAATGATTGTTTTTAGTCTTTGGTGTTATTTATATATATATATATATATATATATATATATATATATATATATATATATATATATATATATATATATATATATATATCGCTGAGTATCCCATAATACAGGTCTTACTTAGTTTGGGGCTAACTTGATCTACGTATAATATGTCCGTATATATTTTGTTATCTTATTATTTATTTATTTTATTTATTATCTCATGGAACAAAACAACAGTGCCTACAATAAAGTGACTATATCTACTCAGTAGAGTAGATACATCTACTACAAAAACTTAATTACAATTCAAATAACAAAGTAATGTCCTTGTAAAACATTAGTAATCATATGTTTTAGTCATGCATATCAATTCCCAATATAAATGTTTTTATTTAGCTCATTTTATAAATATTTAGTACTTATTCCCATTTAAATGATTAAAAGGAAATAAGTACATTAAAATTATGTATTATTTAACATACCTAGTATTGTTCTATTGTTATATTTTCAATCAAATAATTTTATTATTTTTCATAATGAAAGACTATAAAAATATATTATGTATACTATTATGTATATATACATTGTTATTATTTAACCGATAAGCTAAAGTTATTCGTTGCTTACCTACTTTGATTTGTTCTGCAATATCGGCTTTGAAGACTTTCTCTTTTCGTAAGGGTATGGATAAACTGAAAGTAGTAAATATTTCTTGTGATAACACTATTATAACCAATTAATAATTGACTTTTCTTAACATTCTCCTAAGTGATAGTACTTTAGCTTTTACAAGAATTTTGTTTTTTTCTGGTTGTCAAAAAATATTACTTTGATACAACCTTGATACATTAGTGAGAAGACCACCGCTTCTTATGTCGTAAACGTAAGTTCAAATACCGAGTCGGGCCTACACCAATGGGTTTTTCTTCTGTCATGTGTGTGGTTTATTTGTCAGGGTTGATCACGGTGGAAGCAAACATTGTGAAGAAATCTAAATGGCTGAGTTGTAAAATTGACATACACTATCACATAGTGTATAGTCGTCTTGTATCTTTTCTTAAGTTACGCTTTGCAGTTCTGTATATAGTAGGAAAATAACAATAACCAGTTGATCACTGAAATGTAGAGCAATTACTCGCACTGGTAAATCTACAAAATCGATCGGTGGTATAAAAACAAGAAATGTTTATTTTACATTCAATTTAAATTCCTTTTTGTCGACTGCCCTGGGCTATTTCATCTCTGCTCATCGCCTATGATATTAAGCGTTGCATTATATAGCCCATGTGTCTTCCTTATTGTTATCGGTTCGGGAAATATTATAAATTTCAAAAAGATTCGGAGCTCATTTAACAAACCTTTTATTTTTTTGGGCGGTGTAGTGTCGGCTTAGAGTAACACTACCCCATTTCTGCCGGTAGGTGTACGTAAGAGGCGACTAACGGTATTGGGGCTTTTAAGGGATTTTTGGGCGATGCGGTTGGAGACCCATCACCAACAACCTTTATTTTGCAATCTTTTCCCCACTCAACTTTCCAAAAGTGGCTGAGGAACTTCAAGTTACTTAACTCTGGCTACCCCTTCTAGGGATTTATAGCCGTGAGTATATGTATGTATGTAGGTACGTTATTTTTTTAATATTACTGCTAAGAGCGTAACTGTATAACTAATAAGAGCGACCCTAGATATCGCGTGGTATAAAACAGCAAAAAAAAACCACTTAGTATCGTATACTGTCATCTCATTCTAACCGATATCGTGATGATAAAATAGCGCTCGTACTAGGCCTCAGTTAGTACAAGTAGATCATACGTGGATATCGAAGGAATCTTGTCATTGAGATGAGAACTTTCTCGGTGTAAATATCCAGTTTATCAGATCACACGATACGAAGGTATTACTGCTACTTATTCTTAATCTTGACGTCGATCAGAAAGTCTTTTATGCGTCTTTCACACCTTTTCTCACGGCCTAAAACTGAAATATAACAAACGTTGATAACAAAGCTTTCTGTGACCTCTTCTTATTGAATATGCCCTAGCTGCTTTTATCTGTACGGAAAGAAGAATTGTTAGAATAAGACGTTTTAGATTGACAATGTAATATTATATTAACCAATGATTAAAAAGCTTTAGTCGCGATTTATTACAGTCACGGAAACAAATCGGTGATTTTCCAAGCCGTTTTGGCGTTTAACATACATACATACATATATTCACGGCTATAAATCCCTTGAAGGGGTAGCCAGAGCTACGGAATTATAAAATTCCTCAGCCACTTTTGGAAGTTGCGTGGGGAAAGGATGGTAAAATAAAGGTTGTAGGTGATGGGTCCCCAACCGCATCGCCCAAAGTCCCTTTAAAGCCCTAATCCCGTTAGTCGCCTCTTACGTACACCCACCGGAAGAAATGGGGAAGTGTTATTCTAAGCCGACACTACACAGCGTTTAACATGTCAGGAAAAAGTACAGTTCTATTGAATTTTAAATAACTTACTACAAAGTTGTATTTTTTTACAATATTGATCATACCTAACCTCCAAAAGCAGCTGAGATATTTCTGATTAAAGGCTCTGAAAACCCTTTTTTGGGATTTATAACCGTGTATATACGAGTATACTGCAAGTATGTATGTTAATATTATATAAACACTTATTCATAAAGATAATAAGAAATAGAGCAACAAATTTTCCCATGACGGAACGCAGCTAGTATGTAAAAATGTCCTTGGCAGTTCATTGCGCTATAAATCACCTTGAACTTAATTTAGAGTCACGATTCCTCCTCAAGGTCCATCTTCTTGCCATTTGTCACTGATGCTTGACGTGGTGGAGAGAATTGCAGCTTTTGTTGTCATCTCCTACTATCATGAGAATGGCTGTCACTTGCTCACGATGTGTTTCTTAGAAAATACGTTGAACAACATTGATATTATCTGACAATTACATAGAAATTTGTAATCTGTTGTTTTGTGACACTTACTATTACGTATTATTTTAGTTGCACAAGCCGAAAAGCTTTTTATCATACTCTCAGTGTAAATTTGAGTTCATATATACATACACTTACGCCGTTAGTTTCCATTGGGGTAGGCAGATACTTTCGAATTACTACTTATGTAATTTGAGTTCCAAGTTCCAACCATGGATAAACTTTCAAAGATTGGGGTAAAATGTAAAAGCTAACGGACCGGAAAATATGGTCTTTTTTGTATGTGATATAATAGTGACAGTTACAGTCAAATTAAAGAGAACTCACTTTTAATCGTACGTTAAATAGTTCATGAAACGTTAATGTTAGCGGCTTGGAAATAATTGGTTCCAATTAGTAAGTTGAGTTAATGAGAAATTAATTAAATCAACTCAAACGTTCACGCCGTATAACCCCAAAGGTATTGGCAGAGGTGATCACATCACGTGAAACTATCATAGTGTCAATACTCAATACTCAATAGATTTATTGCATTCCACAATGGTTTTCTTAGATGGTAAGTATGTAATTATGTTACAGCATTGTGGACCCTGTTGGGCACAGCAATTAGAGGAGAGGACGAAGTAATTATAATACTAGAACAACTCACGTTTGACTTGGACAGTTTACTCACGTGATAGGGCTAGGCCTTTCGCCGTTTTTGTACGAATAGACTGTCATGTCACATGACTAAGTAGGTCTCAGCCATGTGGGTTTCCTCACGATGTTTATCCTTAACACCATGATAAATTAATCATACATAATGTCTTTACAAAAGTTAAATACGAGTAGGCCCGACCCGCGATTTGAACCCTTGTCGTCTGCACGATAGCGGTGTTCTACCCACTAAGCTATCTAAGACTATTATTAAGTTTGGGATTTTCGCTTAAACATACTAAAGTTAATCACAGCAACATGGCAGATTCCGCAACTTTAAAATCATTCTTATTATTAAACTAGTGGATCGGCCCAGCTTCGCACGGGTAGCGTAGTATTAAAATGTCTGAGGTTTCTTCAATCACTGCTCAAGTTTTATGATTTTTAGCGCCTTGATTACAACTTCTAGCACTCCTAAATAGTGTAACTTTGTGATTTTGAAAACGCTTTCATGAACGGTTCGGTATCTCCGAAATTCTTCAAATTGGAGTATGAAGAATAATTGTACCAAGTTTCATTTAAATCCGTCAAGAAGTTTTTGTTTCCATTTGGAACATACAAACCGACAGACATACAGACCGACAGACAAAAATTGTACTGATTGCATTTTTGGCATCAGTATCGATCCCTAATCACCCCCTGATAGTTATTTTTAAAACATATTTAATGTACAGAATTGACCTCTCTACAGATTTATTATAAGTATAGATTTAAAACCACAATTATTTATACTCGCACTTCATTAGCCCTAGATGAAACTCGATGCGGAGATAGTATTGCCAAAGAAAATTAGTTACGCATTAACGTGCGCAAATTGGCAATCAAAACATTTAATTGGATTATGTTTTGTTTGCTTTTGTACTATGAATATAAAGAAGGGCTTGCCAAAACGATGGAAAATACAATGTATTACGTTTCCAGTTTGGTGGCTATAATAGATATTTGATTGCCGTAGTTATGTAAGATATTTTGATAGCATTGTAAATGCAAGTTAAAGTCTACCACTAGGAAGATCAAATAAATAAAAATGTGAAAAAAATTGCTGTGTAGTGTCGGCTTAGAATAGCACTACCCCTTTTCTTCCGGTGGGTGTACGTAAGAGGCGACTAACGGTATTGGGGCTTTTTAAGGGATTTTTGGGCGATGCGGTTGGAGACCCATCACCAACAACCTTTATTTTGCCATCTTTTCCCCACGCAACTTTCAAAAGTGGCTGAGGAATTTCTAATTCGTTAGCTCTGGCTACCCCTTCTAGAGATTTATAGCCGTGAGTATATGTATGTATGTATGTATGAAAAAATAAGAAGCAAGAGGGAGCAATTAATGGCACTCGTGCCTTTTCAGTGCTTGTTAGGTTGTTAAAACCACAAACTTATCGCATTTTTTCTACCCTTTTTCTAGACGTTGTTAACTATTTATACTGTCATATCAGTTTGGATATTCTCTTTGTCATCATAGTTGTAAGGATAGTAAACAAAATTAATATAGAAACATCTTGAATCATCATATAAAGATTTGTCTTCAACAAAATTTGAACCCGCGACCTCCGGGCCAAGTGAGCTAGTAGTAGCAAGCCAAGTGACCTAACTACTGTGCACCGTCCGCACAGTAATACATTCTAGTACTCCATTTACTTGTTACTTGAGTGAAAGGACTAGTAAGATACCTGTCCATCCGAAGACACCGAGAAAGTATCTTTAACTTACCTTTCCCTCCGGTAAAATGTACCGGTAACATTAAATTGAAACATCTTATCGATTAGAAACTAAACACAAACGTATTAAAAGTAATTACGACGGCTTGGCGCTGGTAATGTTGCTTTAAAACAGATTTGCCTTCAACAGATGTCATCTCTTGTATTAAAACTATGATTTTTATGATTTGTATTTTGCATACTTGCGATTGCAACGTATTTCCGCCGTGGTCCCACTATTTGAGAGTTTGATTTACCCTAGTTTGGTTTATACAATGCATGCTTAATCACCTGATCGACCGAAAACGTTAGATTCCGCGCCCCGGAGTACACGATGAGGGTAGCACTTTATAATTACATTTTCAATAGTACCTCTTCTCAGGAAGTCATGGTGTAACTATATGGTATTATTAAACTCAGTCAAAAGTTACACTTAAACACTTGTTCCCTGTTATATTAGGTCTTATATTTAGACTGTATGTAATTCTCATAAGTCAATTTTACGAGAAGTTCCCTGCTTATCATTATAACAGGTGCAACCACTTACTTTCACTGTTTTTGTAGTATTGTGGTCATGCTTGTTTGTTTTATTTACTAATATTAATTTAACTGCCATATTTATTCGAAGAAAAACTGAAATCGTATAATCAAATCAAAAGTACAATACGAAGTAAAACTTATTTTTAAAATTGTCACAATAAGCCAGTCATATTTTTTATTCAAAATATATTTTATAGTATCGTATTTTTTTTTGTATGTGGCTGTATATGGCGTAAGTTATAAATTTAGTCTTAGTTTTGTTTATTTTTTTGGCATATTAGCAATATTCATGTTAACTTACATTAATATATTTCACCTATGTAATTATTATTTGTAGAGTCTAGGACCTTTTCATATTCATGATATAGATATGTATATGTAAAGATTTTTCAAATGGCTTCCTGTAATAATTTTGGTATTTTTTAAATGGATATAAAGCTGTAAATCTTCCAATCGAAATAAAATAAAATAAAAATACTTTTTGAAAACTTCATGCGTAATAAAATAGGGGATAACAACTTCTCTTAAATTAGTAACTTGGGTTACGAATTAGTTCAAAATCTTTTTTCTTCTCCTTTTTTGTATTGTAACATTTCATATAACGCAATTTATGAGTAAGCTATATGTAGGAGTGCCAGAGTGACGAGAATTCGAACTGTCCCGGAAAGAAGTATCATGTAACACATTTCTATCATATTTAAAATGAATTTGGGAACCATTATTTTTGTTTAATAATTATTCCATTGATTTGTTCATTGGCAACCAAGTTTATACTTATACAGTTTTTATATAAAAAATAAAGCTGTGTAGTGCCGGCTTAGAATAGCACTACCCCTTTTCTTCCGGTGGGTACGTAAGAGGCGACTAACCTAACGGTATTGGGGCTTTTAAGGGATTTTTGGGCGATGCGGTTGGAGACCCATCACAAACAGCCTTTTTTTTCATCATCTTTTCCCCACGCAACTTCCAAAAGTGGCTGAGGGTTTTTTTTTACTCCCTAGCTCTTGCTACCCCTTGTAGGAATTTATAGCCGTGAGTATGTATATAAAAAATAAATATCTGTAAAAAAAAAACACTAAACGCAATCTAAAACTTCCATGCCGCAGGGAACATCGAGAAATTTCCAGCGCAAGTAAACGATCCTATTGCAGTGATAGTAAAGTTGTATAATTACGTTGCATCATAAACTCATCTCAATACTTAAAGCAAAAGCAACAGGAGGCATCGAACGTGAACGCGAGTACTCTTCATCGGCCATTAAGTGCAACCGCAATGAGGAATGTGTAGCGTTTATGTAATTGAACTTTACTCGTATAAAATTGACATCATTTGAGTTGCGTTTAGTTCGTTCGAAGACGCTTTTACTTACTATATGATGTTAGTTAATTGATTTCTTGGATTTATCTAAACTTTAGTGACACCCGATATTTTATCACACAAAACAACAATTCATGTTAAAGAATCATTCTTTAATTAAAATTCATTGCAAATTTATTGCAGATTTGTACAGTTTTTCATCATAAGACAATTCTTCCCAAGTAAATCTGCGAATCCTGCTTGTAAAATAGATATACCATACGCGTAGCCTGTACATGTTTATTGAGACAAGAACTATTGGTATCTTTATTTAAACTGTGGTAAAAGTTAACTCTCAACGGAATATAAATTCTTTATAAAATGTGACTCCAATTCCTGAACGTATTCTTCGTAAAACAGACAATAAAATCGCAAAATTATAGCCCAATTATTTACCCGCAATGATGTCTAAGCGGTTTATAGCTAAATGGTTATTTTTCAATTTGTTTTATTGCTATCGTCGACAATAGAGAAATAGAGCAGACGAAATTGCGGGAAGTCAAAATTTGTCTCCTACGCACGTGACAATTTACATCCATTATGAGCCGTCTACGGACCCCACGAAGTGGCTCTATACTGTAATCTATCTATGCACATTCATCAAATTAAAAAAGCCCCATACCCTTAGTCGCCTCTTACATTCTAAGCCGGCGCTACACGGCATATTATAATCATTTTAAATATAAAAAAGGCAATTTACAGCTGTCTGTAAATTGCCTAACGCATGTTTAAATGCAATTAAAAGTAGATAAATAAGTTAAATCATTTGCATCTTTTACATGGGTTATAAGACTACAGTAATAAACAGTCGTACACAATAGATATTAAAGCTCAAGCAGTTACCCGATGATTGACAAATTTGGACAGCTCAAATAAACTTTTTCAATAGCCTGAAGCTGTTATGTATCAAGGGCCTACCAACAGCTTATAACAGTATGAGTGCTCCTCTATGTGTACATAGAATACTATAGTTTACGCAGTTGTAGTTTGAAGTTGTCAATCTCGACTGCTCATGAACCCCATGTATGGTGGCCCTTACTTTCGTTTGTTATGCATCAATTGACTACAGCCTTGGTGTCAATAACACCGATCCTTGAAATAATGTTACAATAAAGAAATCATGTAGGTTTAAGACAGTGGGGGCGTCCGGCACATCTGCGCGTAGGTATCGGCTCTTGGTGTTCGTTCAAGTGATTATTTCATTACACTCGTTATTTTATTGACTTCGAAACAATATTTCGAAGGTATTGGATGCCTCTATTCATCTATGGTCGACCGATCACTATGTATTATAGATAAACGTTAAACGTTACTATTCGGGTTATGTGCACCCATAAATATAATTGCAGTCACAGTTATAATCGCCTAATTGGATATCTAGAGAGTCAGTAATCGATTAAAAAAATTGGAAGAGGTCAAACTTTGAAATAAGAAATGCAACGTACCAAGGCCGTACAATGCTTCAATACTACACCAGTGCAGAGGGTGATGATACTTAGATGACATTATACGGCTAGATATTAGGCCTTTGGCAACTCCTTGTTTAAGCTCGGCTAGCAACAAAGTGTTACGTATTTACTCTCTTATACATTTTATTAATATATTTTGATGGTTCTTTGGTTCGTATATCTTCCTGATATACATTTTAACATACATAAACTCACGGCTATAAATCCCTAGAATGGATAGCCAGAGCTTCAAAATAAGAAATTCCTCAGCCATCATCACTTTTTCATACACTTTAGGGGAATTAAGGCCCTCTAACCATATAATAGTTTTTATGATCGATTCTCGATAGCAACACGCGTGTTTGACTATCTCTCCAAATGTTTACAAACTGTTTTGATATTGCCAAATCAGCTTAAGATCATCTAAGATTGAAATGATTGTGTTGCAGTTTTCTGAAGATGAGCATGTTTTGATATACTATACCTACAATGGGTGGCTAACCTTCAGTTTGATACCCAGAATATGGTTTTATACTTAAGGCTGTGCGTGTACATCCCAAACAGGGGTTGCCAGAGCAATGTTATTAGAAAATCTTTAGCAACTTTTGGAACTTCAGTAGGGGAAATATGGTCTCCAGCCAAATCGCCCGTTAATTTTTAAAAAGACTACGTCACCCTCGGCGAATTTGTCAACCACGGACGGGATGGGTTAGTGCTGTTCTAAGCCGACCTCTCAACATTATCATCGATCTAAGACTTGTTCTCATTCATCTTTTTTCGTTTTCCCCTAAAGTTAAAGTGTTCGCAAAATCACAAATTACAATAATCATCGCACTCAAATTGGCAGCTTTCAAAAAGTGAATTGGCAATAGAATTCGCCACAAATATATGTTTCCAGAGAAATATGGGGTAATGATGTTGACCTGTCCACGTACAACTTTTCTCGGAACAGCTTGCTCTCTAGGGAAACTTCATTTGTAGTCTCGTCATATATCTGGCACGACTCGAAGCAGATTCGCGCCAAAATCTTTACTTTGATCTGTAGTACCATTACTGCGAATAATCCTTTTGATGTGATCATTACAAGGATACTCTACACTACGGATCGGCCCTAAACACTCTCAGAGTGTAGCAGGGGGCGTGGCCTATTGGCACTTAAAATGGCTGACCTAGGGTTGTATCATACAAGAATCAAAATAGAAAAATATCGATAAATTTGCCAAGATGTTTATGTAGAAATAATTTATTTCAACAGTGGGCAAATACTTTTACTTTAGATCTAGATATTTTAACACCAGTTTTAAACCTTTGTTTCGCCACCATTGATCACACATCACCATGGATTTAACTCATGAACATTTTCGAGCGATAATTTATTATGATTTTCGGTGTGGGGTAAAAGGTAAAAGCAGTGCATCGATCAGTGGTTCAGTGAGATTAATCATGGGTGTCATATGCTCAAGGACGACTTTAAATCGGTTTTCGTACATATTACATATAATTACTTACGGCTATAAATCCCTAGATGGGGTAGCCAGAGCTAAGGAATGACAAATTCCTCAGCCACTGTTGGGAAGTTGAGTGGGGAAAAGTTGGTAAAATAAAGGTTGTTTGTTGGTGATGGGTGTCCAACCGCATCGCCCAAAATTCCTTTAAAAGTCCGTTAGTCGCCTCTTACGTACACCCACCGGAATGAATTGGTGTAGTGCTATTCTAAGCCGACACTACACAGTTGTCGTACACGTACAACAAAATGTTGATGCTGTGCTTGACTTATATTGCAAGATCGTACATATAAATACTAAAAAAACAACATATTTAAATTAAAAATATCACATTTATTCATTTTTAAATAACGTCAATTTGTAATAACGTAACGTAATAACCACGTTCTGAATTAAACCTTTTCATTCGTGATTTTTTTATGATAAACCATACCATTTTCTTAAAATGCAATGCCAATTTTAATGCCGATGGTTGATGTTTTCAAAGCTAATACCATCAAGCCACTTTCTTCACCGTGCTTCACTTGTAGGAAACCTGAAATTATTTAATTTTAGTAATCAATAACCACCTAAAAGTAACAAATGTGAAGAAAAGTGTAAACTATAAAAACAATGTTACCTACATTTTGGAAGGCATTTAGATTTTTAATAGTTAAACCAACCAACCAACTTAAACCGAATCTGATAGTACTTAAACATCGATAATACTAAATGATCAGTGTTTCACATCACTAGGTAAACAATGAGAGGAAATAATTTTGAAAGAAATCATGAAAACTAAGCCTTTTATGGCGAAAACATTACAATGATCATGAAGTTTCCTCTGATCACATCGAGGAAGCATGAAATACACCAAAAAAATACACTTGACCGAAGTGAAAAGAAAGAAAATAATTACTTACTTATGCAAAGTTAATTGAGGCTGATTTTCGCTATTACGGGCGCCACAATCTTTAACAGAGCAACATGGCATTGTGCATTTATATTACCCATGTCATTTTATGGTCCATAACTTGATTAATCAATATCCAAAACATAATAAACACAATCAACACTTTTGTTTACAAAGCAAATTGACAGATCAAATGGCGACTAAGATGCCCGATCTGGGTACACGCTATCATAATCGTAACGTCTTAACGAAATTTTGCCATAAACAACAAGAAGTAAACATGTATTGTTCTCTTTTTCAAAAGACTAAACCCGGAAGGTTAGAAAGAGAAAACGGCATATGGAATATTTCTGTTGCGATATGATTATTATTTGAATAACGTTATTTAGATATAGTACCACAGGGCCCATCCGTAGTGTAGTAGAGTATCCTTGGATCATTATTACAATTGAAGTACGAAGAGCGTATTAACGTTTACTTAATTACTTTATTTTAATCAACTAATGACTTGAAAAAGCTGTCAAAAAATCATATAGTTTCAGCTTATAGTTTAAAAGCACTAAGCCATATTTTTCTCGGGTATCGTGAAGTGACTAAACTAAGGTTTTTGGGGAGTTTTCGAGTATATAGAAAAGTCACAGCCACTTTTAGGAGTTCAGTGAGCAAAAGATGATAAGAAAAGAATTGTTCATAATTGATGGGTCTCCAGACTTTAGCCACATCACCCAACAATTACTCAAAAAGCCCTAAAACCCTACCTCAAAGTTTATAATAGTAATAGCATAGCATAATAAAGCATAAACGTTCACGCCGCATATCCCCGAAGGGGTTGGCAGAGGTACTAATACTTCTGAACATCACGTGACTTTGTCATCTGGTGTTCAGAGTACCCATAATAGTGGCTAAGATATTTAAAATTCCGAAGCTCTGGAACCTCCCTTTTAGGATTTATACCCGTAAGTATAGGTAGGTTGTCTCAATAGCGTATATCTTTATGGCTCTATCGAGACTATTGTGGTTTCATCTTAAACAATATCAAAATGTAAGCCTATTTCTTGAGTGGTTTGGCAGTCTTACTTACAATATATTTATTGATGAAGTCTAAGTTTATAAAAAGAATCCTCTTAGGATTGTTCCATTATTAAGCTTATTTTTTTATCTTGTTACTTATCGTTTGACATAAAACGTAATTTTCTCACAAAATAACATTTATCCAACCTAAGTGTTCGCTAATTCGGTACGGTCTCGGTTTGATTAGAATAACAATAATGTTACACAACTAATTTGTATGTCAGTCGCGCCGTGGATTGTTATTTTAGCGCGCGGTCCGACCAATTTGCGCGGTTAGCACTCGCCGCCATTGTCACGGTCGAGATGCGCGCGCAACTATCTTCCGCATCACACCTTTGTCTCCGACCGTGATAACTTTTTTGTAATTACTTTAAGACATTAAATAAAAATGAGTCCCGATCTCCCTTTCTCACAACACGTATGTCCCCACCGCGGGGCTGCAGCGTAGCGCAGATAGGGTGATTCGGACGATTTTCTATCAACTACTACCGTTACATCAGCCCAGATCAACAGCTTAGTGTACCCTGCGAAGCACGGATTTCCCTTACTTATACCAAAATTATTGGGCGATGCCTATGCGGTAGACTCATCACCAGCAATGATTACTATACTTTTTACCATATCAACTTCCGAATTGGGCTGAGGAATTTCTGGCTCTGCAGCTCTGGCTACCCCTTTTTGGGATATATGTCCATGAATTTGTATGTATACCAAAATTAAAGAATAACATTGGATTTCAATAACAATCATTTTTGGAGTTTGGAATGATTTTAAGACATTAAATACCTCTGCATGAAGTAAAATATGGGTCACCAGTGTGAATGAGGTGAAACTGATATGTTATTTGCCAGCCTAATTCGATTTGATCTAATCTCTGGGCAAATAATCCTGTGCTAGACATTTTCGAGGCCTTCAGATGGGACCATAGATAAATTATGTTATCCTTACGTATATAGATTAGCTATATAAAAATGGCAGCTAGGCCAAAAACAAATTACAACGGTTTTTGTATACTTATTTAGGCCTCTGGTGTGTAGATATGCCTGAAAAAGTAAGGAACGTTTATTAGCGTTGCATTTGATTGAGTCTGGGATCCGATACCGGGTTGTCTTATTGCACATTTATTATTGGTTAGGTTATTTTACACGGAAGGGCATTTTTAGTCGTATGTTTTTTTGTCCATATAAGTGGGGTAAAATTTATAATGTCCTAATCAACGTTCATTTTCACAGTCAAAATACAGGTTTGTATAGAATTCACTTCGAATTACAATCCTTTCTGGCTCTGAGCGCAATACGGATTGCACTCAGATTTCCATAATTTGAAAATTAAGTGAACCAAGTTCATTAATTTCACGATAAAGACATTAAGGTACTGGAATGTTTGAGAATCTGCCACTCGATCGCTAATTTGCACGATGCTTGTAGACTTCTCGAGCTTTTTTCATCAATATTTTTATGCATACATACATATTCTCAGCGCCATAAATCCCAAAGAAGGGTAGCCAGAGCTTCAGAGCTGGAAACTTTTCAGCCTCATTTGAAAATGGATAGGGGACGAGATGGTAAAGTAGAAGAGAAGTAGGTCGTTGGTGATGGGTTACCAACCCATCACCAACGGCCTATTGGGTCACCCCACGGGATGACCGTGGGTAGAAAGGGGTAGTGACATTCTAAGCCGTAGTGCACGGCAATATTTTCACACGCCTTATTTATTCTTCACCGTCTCTTGCAAACCCACACTAACCCAACACCATAAACACAGATGCTTGGCAACAAAATAAGGACGAGTAATCGTTTGTAGAATACTTAACTTGAAAAGGAGGTTCGAGGAAGCAATAAGGTCAAATTCTCTTCCTACTTGGGTGATATCCAAATGCGTTTCTCAATGTAAAAATGTAAGAGTCATTATAGTACTTAAACTTGAATTTCTGGAATATTTCGTTAAATAACATACGTAGGTATTCACGTTTTGATAAAAGTCAGGTTTTTATAATTAAAGATGATGACTTTTTGATTATTAAAATCTAGTCTCTATTTAAGATCTTTTTTAAGTTTACGTATACGTAGTGCGTACGTTAGATACGATTTTTTTTTCCGTGTAGTGCCGGCTTAGAATGTCGCTACCCCTTTCTACCCACGGGTGTCGTAAGAGGCGACTAAGGGTATTGGGGCTTTTTATTGGATTTTTGGGCGATGCGGTTGGAGACCCATCACCAAAAACCTTTATTTTTACCATCTTTTCCCCACTCAACTTCCAAAAGTGGCTGAGGAATTTATAATTCCTTAGCTCTGGTTACCCCTTCTAGGGAAATATAGCCGTGAGTATATGTATGTATGTTTTTTTTTTCATGAAAAATGTGCTTTTAACATTATTTTCTTTTCGATCTTTTTAAACAAAATTATCAAAAAAATATATGTTTCTAAATCCTAAGACTTGTATGAAGATGCGCCTTCTAGACATTGCACACAGGAGCTGCCCGGGACCGTGCGCCCTGCACATGTAAAGCTATTAAATGTCATGTAGTGTACAAAAAAATAAACAGTACATGAACCATAAACAAATACCATATAAGTTATTATGCTAATAATACTATATATACAAAATGTTGTCATAGTAATATTTTAGTATGGTATCAATATGACTCTCGACAGAGATTTAGTATCCTCATGTTTTTTGTTTAAAATATTACATACCTACCTATTCATGACTAGTTCGTCAACTTATATATAATACACATATTTGAATATTAATTATATTAATTTACGACATTATGGAAATGAGCATTGTCCTGCTATTGGTCGCGGTAGTTATGTTTCATGATGTCACTATGCTGAAAATACTTGGATATGTTATTTAATGTATTAACATGTCGTTTCTAGTTTACTAAACTAATGTTATAAGTACACCAAATCGTATATGGTTTATTTACTTACCATCACGTTTGCTCGTTTTTCCTGCGAATACAGATCACAAGATATATTTTTGGTATTTTGATATACGCTGTGTAGTGTCGGCTTAGTCACTATACAGCGTATATCAAAATACCAAAAATATATACTATACTACACTACTACCCCATTTCTTCCCGTGGGTGAGCATAAGAGGCAACTAAGGGTGTTGGAGCTCTTTAATGTATTTTTGGGCGATGCGGTAGGAGACTCATCACCAACAACCTTTATTTTATCACTTAATCAATTAACTTCCAAAAGTGTCTGAGGATTTTCTCACTTCAAAGCTCTGGCAACCCTGTTTTGGGATTTATAGCCGTGAGTATATGGATGTATGTATGTATAAGTTTTTATAGCGTGTTTTAAATTAAAATAGGTAGTGTTAAGATATATTCCAACTTTTCTTCTAGAAATGTAATTAAATGACAATAGATAGAGACGAGTGGTGCAAATCTGTAAAAGATGGACGAAGCCTGGTTTCAGCTGCTTTTCGATAAGAGGAGGCGTAAACATCTAGCCGCTTCCCAACCACCAATTAGTGACTTCCCTTGTAACAGATGTGGTAGACTTTGTAAATCTCGTATCGGTCTGTAAAGCCACCAACATAAGTACACCGGAGTTGCCTAATTCAGACACTGAAGAAACCGTCTACTATAGACGTAACATGCCCATGATCCTCTATCCTTAGTTTATCGACCATACATAAATTACAAAAAGTTTAATATACATACGCCCGATTTCCGAATTGAGTATTCAAACTGAGAACAACTTAAGTATCGTTTTGTCTCATTCAGTTGTTAAGATTTCAATGCGACAGAACGATACTTAAGTTGTTCTCAGCTGGAATACTCAATTCAGAAATCGGGCGTATGTATATTAAACTTTTTGTCATTTATGTACTACTGTGTAGTTTGTGACATACATCTAATCCTGTATGTAAATACTTGACACAATACGGCGGCACGCGTGATATCAGGTAAACTGATAGCTAAAAGTGTTTCAAGTAGCTGAAATATGTTAAACAACTAGAACACTTACCGAGCAAATTATACTATATTGGTAATGACTCTTAGTGTGTTTTTGTTTGGGGTATGCTCTTCAAAAAATGAACTTTTACCTTACATTCATCAGCCTTTTTATATATCTTTCGTTCTTAGCGGTTCTAACGCCTGTATTTTTAACACATTATTTATTTGATATTAACTTGTCCTCCGTGGTCGTCCTCCACCGGCATACTTTTATCGTCCACATTGGCTCCATAAATCTCTTTTCTTCATGTGCACATTCCTTTTTTAAAAATATAAGTATTGACTACATATTCATGGAGACCCATCACCAACAACCTTTACTTTACCATCTTTTCCCCACTCAATTTTCCAAAAGTGGCTGAGGAATTTTTAATTCCTTAGCTCAGATTTATACCCCTTCTAGGGATTTAGAACCGTGAGTATATGTATTTATGTATAAGTATTGATATAGATGTGATGTGATGTCAGCCGTGTAGTGCGGGCTTAGAATGTCACTATCCCTTTCTACCCACGGGTGTTGTAATGGCGACTTAAGGGTATCGGGGCTTTGTGAATTTTGGGCAATGCGTTTGGAGACCCACCACCAAAAACATTTATTTTAACATATTTTCCACACTTATCATACAAAAGTAGCTGATAAATTTTCTGATTCTGAAGCCCGGGCTACCCCTTTTAGGGATTTATAACCGTGAGTATATGTATGTATGTGTGGTAATATGAGTAAAGAGTAAAGATTTTTGGTTTGGACCTGGAGTGATAAATTGTGATAATAATGAGTGAAATATACATTGCGAGGAGAATTATGTTGATGCTAGAATTATTCATTATTGAGTTGATTTTACATTATGAAAAAAGTGGTTTCAACTTTAATGCAAGGTTATTTTTGATCATCATTTCAATGACAACTATTTTATAAAATATCATTGACATAAACATAAATTCGAGATGTATTACGATGCTCTTAGTATAGTGAAATGGTAATCAAAATTCCCATCTTTGTAGATACAATAATAATTTGAGCCGTTCTACGGACAAATTGATTGTGTGAGCTATGCATTGCATATCCCTGATATTTGCAACTCATAAGCTACTCGTATTGAAATGTACAGATCTCCTGAGAATATCTACGCATGAAGTGTAGCTTTGAAGTATTATTATATTTTTAAGTTTACTAAATAGTGCATTCTATCTTGCATAGTACGTCATCTTTCAAACCTACTCGTTCACGGATCACAGTATTTCTCACTCTGTCACACAGCCTTACATTACAAATACTTCTGAGGGATCTCATTTCCACTGCATTAACTCTACTTTCATGCTTCTTCTGCCATGCCCAACACTACCATACATCAGCGTGGGAACCAGAACAGCATTATGCACAGCCATTCGAGCCTTTTCTGACAACGACTGGCTCAACATCAGACTGTTCATGGCTCCATTCACCGCGTTTCCCTTTTTAACTCTCTTTTCAATATCTTCCTCACATTTTCCATCCCTAGTAAACAAACTCCCCAGATATACAAATTCTTCCACTTGTTCCACTTTCTTAACATTTATAACAATGTCACATTCTGTCATACTTTCCTCTCTTTCAAACACCATTGTTTTGGTTTTGTCCACATTCACTCTCATTCCCTTTCTTTCGAAAGACTTACACGCAATGTTCACCAGCTCCTGCAACTCATGGTGTTGAGGTGGTTTGGGCACATAGAGAGGATGGATGAAAATAAAGTAGCGAAAGAGATATATAGAGCCAATGTGCATGGGATTGTTAGTAGATTGTTCTTGACCAGATAGAAAACATTCTTATAAAGGCGGGCGGGGGTCCGAAGTGAGAAGAATAAAAGAGCATGTATGAGAAGAATAATGATTGTAAGGGAAGCAAGAGAGGTTTGTCAAGATCGTACTAAGTGGCGATCGATAGTCTCTGCCTACCCCAATGGGAATAATGGGCGTGAGTATAAGTAAGTAAGTAAATAGTGCACTTACGGGCTAAGGCAGTTTTAGGGTTAAGGACATGAAGAACGTTGTAATTGAAACTTTCATCAATTAAACAATACAAATACGAAGCTGTAGAAGACATTTGATATTTTAATAGTAGGTTATAAAAGATAATATCTTTTAATTTTTTTTGTAAAACATTTTAATCTCGGAAACACTCTGTGACAAAAATGACACGTGATATCCAAAAGTACTAGTACCTCTGCTACCTCTTCGGTTAGATTAACGGCGTAAAGATTAAGCTTGAGATATCTTTTCCATTTAAGTAAATTACCCCTAAGCAAATTATGGGGCTCGAAGGTTCTGGAGTGGCGGCCACGTACCTGACGACGCAGTGTGGGTAGGCCTCCCACAAGGTGGACCGACAACTTGGTCAAGGACACCGATGGATGAGGGCAGCACTGGACCGGTCGTTGTGGAGATCTTTGGGGGAGGCCAATGTCCAGTAGTGGACGTCTATAGGCTGATGATGAAGCAAATTATAGAATAGAATAGAATAACTCTTTATTGCACATCAAACACAAATTTACAAAAATAATAATATGATCAAACAGTTTACAGTAGGTACAATTGGCGGTCTTATCGCTAAAAGCGATCTCTACCAGACAACCCTTGGAAGGTGAGATCGATAAATTAATTATTTATTGTACTTCATCATCAGCCAATAGACGTCAACTGCTGAACATAGGCTTCCCCCAAATCATACTTAAGCAGCACAAATTAAGTAGAATACCTTTCACTTACACTTGAGTATCAAATATTCGATGAACTTGTATAATTTGATGTTCGGACGAGAAAGTAAGTTCAACAAACCCAGTTAGTAATCTGAATGTGAATTATACCGATACATAGTAAATAAGGTCGACAGCCATTCGTGACGCGCAGATTTATAAATTACTGTTTTACTGATAACATAAAACCTCATGCATTTTATAAGCTAAGCTTGGCTAAGATATCCTTAACCATATTCAGTGGAGCTACAGGCAGCAAGTATCATATTGTATAATATATCTTTATAACTTTTATTTATCTGAATACATACATACATATACTCACGGCCATAAATCCCAAAAAGGGGTAGCCAGAGCTTCAGAGCTAGAAACTCCTGAGCTACATTTGGGAGTTGATAAGGGATGAGGTGGTAGAAATAAAGTAACGTTGATGATGGGTCTCCAACCGCATCGCCGAAAAACCACTTTACAAAGCCCAAAACCCTTAGTCACCACTTACGACAACCATGGGTAGGAAGGGGTAGTGACATTCTAAGCCGGCACTACAAAGCAACGATTAAGAAAGTGATGTTGCATTAGGTTATTATGGTTCATTCTCATTATCACTGAAGTGCATCCCCACGCTTGATCGCGCTTTCTTCTACGTACCATAAAGTAAAAGAACAGAGACATGGTCACAAAGTAATTATTTAATTAAAAAGCAAGACGTTACGTATACATATATTTTTTGGTGTTATATGTCTTTGTATTTGCTGTGTAGTGTCGGCTTAGAATAGCACTACCCCATTTCTTCCGGTGGGTGAACGTAAGAGGCGACTAACGGTATTGGGGCTTTTAAGGATTTTTTGGGCGATGCGGTTGGAGACCCATCATCAACAAACTTTATTTTACCATCTTTTCCCCATGTGACTTCCAAAAGTAGCTGAGGAATTTCTGATTCCTTAGCTCTGGCTACCCCTTCTAGGGATTTATAGCCGTATTTTATTTATATTTATGTATGTATTTGGTGTTACTGTCATTTAGACAGTATGACGTGGTCCTAACAAAGCAAATAGCTTGGCAAATGTAGATCTAAACAGCGTATCTAACGCAAACAAGCCGGTACAAGTACACCTGCGCCGCCACCGTACCTACATGAGACCGATAACGTGTTAAACTTCATCATACTAGTCATATTCAATTTTATACCTTTTAGCAACTTGTACATTAAATAAGCTAGGTTGGTGACAGTGAGGGAAAATATCATGAGGAAACCCTCATAGCTGAGATATACTTGGTCATGAAACTGTATTCGTTCCAATAAAGCGTACGTACTCAGAATACTAGATGGCCGAAATATTACGGTATATTCAGAAGTATATGACCTCTGCCAGTTAAATATAAAAAAATAAAAAAAGGTTTTATTTAAATTAGATGGACTGCATTTTTTTATTTGCTTTTTCACCGCTTACTTTGTTCATTACAGCCTGATTTGTAAAATTATCTTTGTATTTATTTATACCCCTGGTTACTTACGCAAAATTAAATAAATGCAAGGAAGTAAATGTACATTATTTCAATTGAAATATGATATTATTCCAAATACTTGGTTTATAAAATAAACATTATCACAAATAAAGCTAGCAAAATATTTACATTAAAAGGCTTTTCAGGAATCACGAAGTGTGTTTCTATAATATGTCATTTTTATCCATTTACAGCAACAGACACTTATATTCACTGTTCGCTTGCAGACATCACGAACGCAGCGCTAACATACCACCTGTCTGAGCTGTGACGAACGCTAAATTACAATTAAAATCACGTTCGAAATAAAAAAGTACGGTCCATCGAGTGCAGTCGCCGTGAAGCCATCATCCCCGCGAACTCAATCTGTAATGCCACTTAAGTTTATGTAGCGATCGCGACAGGTAGTGTCTGTCTCAACACACGCACGTGCCTCTCTCAGAAAAAAACTGTCAGTTTTTCATTGCAAAATTGGCGGGAATCTCGTTTTGAAGCAACTTGCCCCGCTTTCACGGAATTTTCAATTACGCACAAATTAAACTTTCGCGGTGATAGAACATTACTATAATTTCCATATCTGTTGAAAGACTATTCTGCGGTATTTCAGAACCTTTGGCGGTCGTTCATACTGAACTAGAAAGTGTTTGTGTTAAGTTTAGTTCCAAAACATTGATATCAAAATGAAAACGGATTACGCTATCGATGAAGTGCATAAAAGTAAGTGTTTCTCTTACATAACTTTACATATGACTGTTTTGCTGAAGAATTCCTCTAAGTTTTTTGTTGTTTTATATTTTATAAATGCATTTTTTTATTGATTTTCACAAAATATGACTGCAAATTCACAGTGAGGTGCGCATGAAGTATTACAAACTTAAGAAAAATATACGTTTTCTTAATTATTTTCTTAATTATTTTCTTAATTATTCTTCTTTAAGAAAAATATATGTTTTCTTAATTAGTTGTTGCGTGTTATCTAGGAATTAGTCTAGTATTAAACTGTCTGTTCTTTTTTTTTTGTTAAATTTGGTTATAAATGTTGTAGATGATTATGGACATTACTTAATTACATTATTACATTAATATATATTAGTTAACAAATAAGTAAGTTTTTATTTTATTTAGTGTAATATGTTAAACGGGATTTAAAAAAATCTTTAAAGCAGACAAAGAGTATCAATCAAAAAGAGTTTAACAAGGTATGTAACATAAAGTAATAATGTTATTAGATAGTCATTTCGTTGCGTAACGTATAACAGATTGCTAACTACGCTATATGTTTTTACTCGTATCATATTGTTTAAAATGTAATTCTGTAGCATCACCAAAATATTAGATAATGCTAGAGGAACGGTTCCTCGCTTCATTTAAAAGTCGATGGGATTTTTCAGCGAAGTTTAGGGGTTGGTTTAGATTTAAGAACAATCGAATTTGTCTAAGTATTTTTTTTCTAAGATACTATTGGTAACAGATGGCTCGTATCGTATTGTCATACAATCACCTTTATATCCGTGCCTTCATTACTTTAATATAATAACTACGATAAAATACATATTCTCACGGTTATTAATCATGGTTATTAAAGGGGGTAGCCAGAGCTTGAGAATCAGAAAATTCTTCCGCCACTTTTTGAAGTTAAGTAAAATAAATATCTTTAGTACACAACCGCTTTTAAAAAGCCCCGATACCCTTAATCTATCTGAATATAAAAATATGACAGCCGTAAATATGACAGTATAAAATACATAATTATCATCAGAAAATAATAAAAACAAGATCGTTTTAAATCACATTTCTGACAGCTAACTTCATGTATAGATTGTAATCTTAATGAGATAAGTTAAAAGAAAAAAATACTTACCTGTTCTGGACCCTAATGGAAATTATATGTTTAATATTATTAACACAAACGTTCCTGCCGTATATCCCCGAAAGGATGTTTACCCTCACTTCCTTAGCTCTGGCTACCCCTTTCTTGGGATTTATAGCCGTGAGTATATGTATGTATGTATTGTATATAAAGTGGAAACAACATTATGAATTTATATTATTTTCAGTCACTAATATTATTCTTCATGATTGATTTCACTTTACTCATTTCCTAAACGAAATGAAGTGAGTAAAAGTGTTAAACATACAATGATTACATTAATTCACTCCAAACATTGTGTTCCTCGATGTATAAATTAAACAATGTCAGGGCACATACTTAGAACGAGACGAATTGAGATGAAACCATTTGTATATTTTGAACCAGTTTTTATGAAACCGCATATTATTAGAAGATCTTGAAGTATGAATCATGAAGTATATCAAGGAGTCTGGGGAGTTTACCGCTTAACATTGTTTTTGAATTATAACCAAAATTATGTTCGTATTGAAATATATATATAGTAAATATTATTATGTTTTATTAAAGTTTTTGACGTTCGATTCGTCGATTGGTCGGCATTAAGACTATTTTTTTCATGACGACAGCCGTGGTCGAGTGGGTAGGATAGGTGATTAGCTCTCGGTCCGGAGTTAGCGGGTTCGATCCCCGCTGAAAGCAACATTTATGTAATGAGCATAAATGATTGTTTCTTAGTCCTGAGTGTTATTTATATATGTATTATATAAAATTAAATATATCGTTTAGTTAGTATCCCATAATACAAGTCTTACTTATTTTGGGGCTAACTTGGTCTGTGTATAATATGTCCGTATATATTTATTTATTATGATTATTATAACGCCATCGGTAAAATAATTCATAATTCAAAATAAAATATCTCAATAATATTTAGCTCGGAGTTATATTTTTCAACAATGACTTCAACACGTAATGGTTTAAGCTAGCGTGACTCGACTAACATTACAACTGTTCAATGTTGCTGCGGATCGATCGTGTTTTGATGAAATGTATATTGTATTTAAACAGATGTGTACAACGATTTGCGGAGTTATTTTCATTGTTTTATTTAATGTCATTGAAATTTGGTAGCGGTTATTTTATTGACGGGAACGAACGACTCTTCAACTCTACAACTCTTTTTGAATGTTATTGTATGAGATATTCACTTAAACATAACTTGTATCGGTTTAAAAGTATCAAAATAGAATTCTTTATGATAGTTACTGGGAGAAAGATACAAGGTTCCGTGCCAAAATGATAAGACTGGAGCCTAGTATGATTTATCTACAAATAATATTTAATACAGTTTTGAAAATAAAGTCAGAAAAAGGTTCTAAAATAAAGGTTGTTAAAAATCACTTAAAAAGCCCCAAACTCGCCTATTACGAACACCCGCAGCATGAAATGGGGCACTGGTACTCGTATTATTACTATTTTTATCTGATTTTATTTTACTACTAAGACACTCCACAGATTGTAACATTATAATTATGAAGTGCTTTTCAAATACTTAGTCTTGGAGTAATTTCAAGAGTGGCTCGGGCAATATGCCTCGTAATATGTATATTTAGTTTAGAGTTTGCGTGATAGAGTAGAAACTACAATTTTATGTTCATTTTCATGAATTTAATGCTAGATTCTACAAGTCAGTATGATTTTCGAAACAAGAATTTTATATGCTATTTTATGATGCTATGTTGATTCGAGTTTCTTCCATTATGTTATTGCTTCTATTTGAAACTTAATATTATTAAAGATGACTTGTCTAGTTTTATTATAGAGAAACTGTCAATTTATTAATTTGTGATATATTCTTATGTGCGAATAAGAGTATGCGATTTTTTAAGTGTTCTATTCCCAATATACACATCGATATACGAGGCTTTATCTGATATCTCAAAAATAAAGATAAACTCTGTAGAAAAACTGTGAGTATACTGTCCATGCAAAACAAGGGTACTCTGAGCGCCAGGTGACAATGTCACGTGATGTTTAGAAGTATTAGTACCTCTGCCAACCCCTTCGAGGATTTTCGGTGTTAACGTTTATGTTATGTTATGTCTGTAGAAAAAATTTTTGACTGATATGATCAACAACATCTAAGTGTTAAGTTAACATACCAGAGCCAGGGGTAGCCAGAGCTTTAGAGCTAGAAACTCCTCAGCCACAATTGGAAGTTAATAGGGTAGAAGATGGTAGAAAAGTACAAGTTGACACCATCGATAACCATAAAAATGAATTCCCAGAAACGCACTCCTTCATCGGCCTATCCGAGGTGACGGAGAACAAGCTGATCTGGCGCCAGCTGGTCGCCGAGCTGGTAGGCACGTTCCTGCTGACGTCCATCGGGGTGGCTGCCTGCATCACGCTCTCGGCCGGCACCGCGCCCCATGTCACCAGTATCGCGCTGTGCTTTGGACTGCTGCTCGGGTCTATTGTGCAGGTAGGTTGGATGAAAGATTTTTTTGGTTGCTACTAAAGTTAGAAATTAAGAGACATACATACATATTCTCACGGCTGTAATTCCCTAGAAGGGGTAGCCAGAGTCAAGTAATTATAAATTCCTCAGCCACTTTTGGAAGTTGAGTGGGGAAAAGATAGTAAAATAAAGGTTTTTGGTGATGGGTCTCCAACTGCATCGCTAAAAAACCCAATAAAAAGCCCCAATACCCTTTGTTGCTTCTTACGACACCCGTGGGTAGAAAGGGGTAGCGAAATTCGAAGCCGGCACTACACGGCAAAAAAATTAAGAGATTAAGGTAAAATGTACTTAAATGCCCCCGAAATATAAGGTTTATTGGAAACAATTCAAAGATAATGTAGCTTGTCACTCAGGTAGGAGTAATTTGGTTTTCCATCTATGTAATAAGATTGTGAATCGGTTCAGTACATCTAGGATTACCTCTAAAATATTTTATACTAGCAGCCCGTCCCGGCTTCGCTCGGGCATGAATTATCATTAACATTTTGTTTTTCATTTTATTACATATTACGTATTATTATTTTAACATATTTTTTTTAAGTTTTAAACTATGTTATATTTTTTTACTGTGTAGTGTCGGCTTAGAATAGCACTACCCCATTTCTTCCGGTGGGTGTACGTAAGAGGCGACTAACGGTTTTGGGGCTTTTGAGGGATTTTTGGGCGATGCGGTTGGTGAACCATCACCAACAACCTTTATTTCACCATCTTTTCCCCACACAACTTCCAAAAGTACATACATACATATACTCACGGCTATAAATCTCTAGAAGGGGTAGCCAGAGCTAAGGAATTAGAAATTCCTCAGCCACTTTTGGAAGTTGTGTGGGGAAAAGATGGTAAAATAAAGGTTGTTGGTGATGGGTCTCCAACCGCATCGTCCAAAATCCCTTAAAAGCCCCAATACCGTTAGTCGCCTCTTACGTACACCCAACGGAAGAAATGGGGTAGTGCTATTCTAAGCCGACACTACACAGCAGACTTCCAAAAGTGGCTGAGGAATTTCTGATTCCTTAGCTCTGGCTACCCCTTCTAGGGATTTAAAGCCGTGAGTATATGTATGTATGTATGTTATATTTTTTTGTATTTATATTTATATATATTTTTTTATTTTTTTTATTTTTCATAATGAGTAATTACATCAAAAGCCATTCAATTTATAGAGTTAGAGCTTCCCTGTAAACTATATTTGACGTTGTTGTATTTTGGGGCAGCAAAATAAATTGATGTTCAGGAGCTCCCACCCGCGACAGGCCAACGTACAGTTGACCGTGAGTAAAACAATTCTTTCGCAGTTCAATCCCTACTAATTTGAAGGTTTGGCCTTGGAACTTACTAATTGTTAAAGCAAAAGATGTTTTAACCGGAAATTGTAGCCGTTTAAATGGAATTGGCAGATCAGTTGGGATCATCGGTATCCTCGGTATATGAGCTAATTGACCGGCTGCTGGGCCAGTGATAATAGTCGCTACAATTAAATTTTGCTTTAACTCTTTGATAAGCAGCCTCCCGTACCCCTTCGTGACGCCTGCAACAACTTACTATGCATAGCTAATCGAGCGGAGTTTTATCTATTTTTTTAATTCGAGATAACTTTCGAATGGAATGTTCGAATTGAATAAGTAATATAAGGGTATTGAAGTAGTCTAAAATAATATATACGTTTTTTATAAGGATTAGATAGGTACAAATAAAGAGCCTTTTCTAAAGCAGGATTTTAATTTAATTTTAAATAATTTTATATAATGACGCTTGTTGTGAGATAACTATAATAGTTAGAGACATGCTGTCGGGGCATTTTTTTTAGATAATGATGTGTTCTATAAAATTGTAGTACATAATTTTATTCTATTTTCAATAGTTTTCGCAGCGCACGCGGTGTAAGGATTTTTTTTGGTATTTCTTTAACACCTTGGGTTACATTTTTGAAGTTTACGTAAGGATCCCTAATTTTTTTGAAAATGAAATATAGCCTATGTCACTCGGGAATAGTGTAGCATTAAAACAGTGAAAGAATTTTTCAAATCCGTCCAGTAGTTTTGGAGCCTATTCAATTCAAACAAACAAACAAACAAAAAATCAAACCTTTCCTCTTTATAATATTAAGTATAGAAGTATAGATAGCGACTGTTTTATTTATAACTAGCAGCCCGTCCCGGCTTCGCTCGGGCATGAATTATCATTAACATTTTGTTTTTCATTTTATTACATATTACGTATTATTATTTTAACATATTTTTTTTAAGTTTTAAACTATGTTATATTTTTTTACTGTGTAGTGTCGGCTTAGAATAGCACTACCCCATTTCTTCCGGTGGGTGTACGTAAGAGGCGACTAACGGTTTTGGGGCTTTTGAGGGATTTTTGGGCGATGCGGTTGGTGACCCATCACCAACAACCTTTATTTCACCATCTTTTCCCCACACAACTTCCAAAAGTACATACATACATATACTCACGGCTATAAATCTCTAGAAGGGGTAGCCAGAGCTAAGGAATTAGAAATTCCTCAGCCACTTTTGGAAGTTGTGTGGGGAAAAGATGGTAAAATAAAGGTTGTTGGTGATGGGTCTCCAACCGCATCGTCCAAAATCCCTTAAAAGCCCCAATACCGTTAGTCGCCTCTTACGTACACCCAACGGAAGAAATGGGGTAGTGCTATTCTAAGCCGACACTACACAGCAGACTTCCAAAAGTGGCTGAGGAATTTCTGATTCCTTAGCTCTGGCTACCCCTTCTAGGGATTTAAAGCCGTGAGTATATGTATGTATGTATGTTATATTTTTTTGTATTTATATTTATATATATTTTTTTATTTTTTTTATTTTTCATAATGAGTAATTACATCAAAAGCCATTCAATTTATAGAGTTAGAGCTTCCCTGTAAACTATATTTGACGTTGTTGTATTTTGGGGCAGCAAAATAAATTGATGTTCAGGAGCTCCCACCCGCGACAGGCCAACGTACAGTTGACCGTGAGTAAAACAATTCTTTCGCAGTTCAATCCCTACTAATTTGAAGGTTTGGCCTTGGAACTTACTAATTGTTAAAGCAAAAGATGTTTTAACCGGAAATTGTAGCCGTTTAAATGGAATTGGCAGATCAGTTGGGATCATCGGTATCCTCGGTATATGAGCTAATTGACCGGCTGCTGGGCCAGTGATAATAGTCGCTACAATTAAATTTTGCTTTAACTCTTTGATAAGCAGCCTCCCGTACCCCTTCGTGACGCCTGCAACAACTTACTATGCATAGCTAATCGAGCGGAGTTTTATCTATTTTTTTAATTCGAGATAACTTTCGAATGGAATGTTCGAATTGAATAAGTAATATAAGGGTATTGAAGTAGTCTAAAATAATATATACGTTTTTTATAAGGATTAGATAGGTACAAATAAAGAGCCTTTTCTAAAGCAGGATTTTAATTTAATTTTAAATAATTTTATATAATGACGCTTGTTGTGAGATAACTATAATAGTTAGAGACATGCTGTCGGGGCATTTTTTTTAGATAATGATGTGTTCTATAAAATTGTAGTACATAATTTTATTCTATTTTCAATAGTTTTCGCAGCGCACGCGGTGTAAGGATTTTTTTTGGTATTTCTTTAACACCTTGGGTTACATTTTTGAAGTTTACGTAAGGATCCCTAATTTTTTTGAAAATGAAATATAGCCTATGTCACTCGGGAATAGTGTAGCATTAAAACAGTGAAAGAATTTTTCAAATCCGTCCAGTAGTTTTGGAGCCTATTCAATTCAAACAAACAAACAAACAAAAAATCAAACCTTTCCTCTTTATAATATTAGTATAGACTATAAATGAATGAACTTCTAAAAAACAAACTATTGCAAAGAGTTAAGTATTGTCACCGGTATTATAAATTCAGTTCCTAACACTTGATTTTCAGTAGGGTAGGCAGAGAGGATTATCACCTTAGACGAAACCTACGTGTGTGGTTGTTTATTCGAAGTCGACAATGAACATTTGCCAAGGATTGGTTAACTATACCAAACATTTATTTCCCTATTAAAGATGAAAGAACAGTCGGTAAAATAAAAGATGAAAGAAATAATCTATTTCAGTTTGAACGAGCTGTGATTACACTTCTTTATCGCTATCATAACAATATGTAAACTAGTTCAAAGCTAAGATAATCTGCTGTTAATCCATCTTGAGTACACATTGCTCTCGGCTACCAAACACTTGATAACTAGCTCTAGAGATAATAATACAATACGCGTATTAGCAATACTGAAAGTACTTATCAATGGTTATCTGCTTTTATCTGTACAGTGGCATTAGTAATAATATAGGGTGCCTAGAAAACATATTTTTTTCTGTTATTTCACTTTTTGAGTGAAGGTTATACAAAAACCATTGTATATCAATCTTTTCCCCATTTAACTTGAAAAATTGGCTGAGGAATTTCGTATTGTTAAGCTCCGGATACCCCTTTTAGGGATTTATAGCCGTGATTATATGTATGTATATTAAAACTAATATTGGAATGCTTAGTTATTTATTTATTTTATTTTATTTTCTTCGAAAAACTTACAGCCTAATATCTTAATAACTAAAACAAAATATATAACTTAATGCCAATAACAAGGTTTCACATATTACTATCTATATGGATAAATATATACAATAATAAAATAAAGAAGAAGAGTTAGAGCCTAAGAAAAGTAAAGTAAGAGACATAGATCATGAAAGAAAAAGAATTGCAGTGTTAGCTAAGAACAGCCCCAACCCGTTCTTGCCGCGGATATCGTAGGGGTTTGGGGCTGGGCTGTGACTGAAAATCTATCAACAACCTTCCCTTATTTCTTTTCCTCACTCAATTATCAAAAGTGGCTCAGGAGTTTCTAATTCTGTGACTCTGGCTACCCCGTTAAGCGTTCGTTTCAGGTAAGTAAGAAAAAATAATCGCATTGGACGTGTTTTAGACAAAACAACTAGTTAGTAAAAACAGTTAAAATACGTTGCCAGCACTTCTAATTAATTATACCTTTTTCTAAGCAGTTACGTATTTTCTTATCTATGTAATTTAGGCGCCGCTACTTGTCGTATTATTGATATTACAATCTCAGTACGAGAATCAGTGTTTTAACAAATATTTGAATTCTTATGTTTAAACATTGTGTTATCTCGATTGTGTAAAATCACAAAACAGATAACAGTACAGATACCTTAAATAAAGTAGCATTTTATCTACACTTTTGAGAGAATGTTTATTGCCCTATTCCGACTCGTATTAGTTACTTAATTTATAATTACATTCATATATTCCCACAAAGGGGTAGCCAGAGCTTTAGAGCTAGTAGTTAGGAAGTTAATAGGGGACAAGATGGTAGAAAGAAAGTATAAATGGAGATGGCTCTCAACCGCATAGCCCATAACCACTAAAAAGCCCCATACCCTTAGTCGCCTCTTAAGACGCCCGTGGGAAGAAAGGGATAGAGACATTCAATTATAATTCAATTATACAAGGTATAATTAATAATATTAAGGTTACTAACAAGGCACCATTATTGGGGATGTAAATAGTCACAGAAAACCTACCCCAGCCACCGTGAGAAGCATGGTGGTATCAATGCGCTCGGGATGAAACTATATATATCTCTATGCAGAGTTAATATTTGGGCTTATCTTGAAAAACAATTTAAGAGCCTCTGTTAACCCCAATAGCAACAAAAGAACTAATGACGTTTATATGGATTGCATGCACTTATCTTTAAAAATGTATGTAATAATGGGTTAATCTATGTAACAAATGGCGTGGAGGAGTGGGAAAACTCAGTAAAAAGTATTTTTTTTAAAACAGTGTGCTTGAATTCTAGCTGTAAACAATCACAAAAGATACTTCACAAAGTTAAACATAGTTGTTTCCACTCAGCAAAATACAGTAAAAATAAAACACAACAATATGCAACGTATCAGTTATCCTGTCGAAAATCATATGTTCGTTTACGATTGTGTGAGCTCAAAACCTTCTTGACAAAGATATTGATCTTATCGTCTAAAACTACATTTTAAGACGACCTTTGTATGATCGATAAACATTTATTCAGCGATAAATAGTTCCGTTAAATGTCCATTCGAATAGCAACTAGCGAACCGCAGTACGTTTCACCTCACTGAACAATAGCTTTCAAAATCAAACAATTCGGCTTCACAAAGTTCAATAAGTGCGTGGTGTATTGCTTGTATATTCGAGTGTGTATTTGTATCCCACGCACCACATACAACATACAAGGTGCGGTACATTGTCAGCGAGTGCACTGTTGAAAGGTCAATATGTAAAATTGACGAATTCAATAACCTTGACACGACCAATCTAAATCAAGTACTCGTTTTTTCGTGCACTAATAAAGTTAAACGGGGTGGAATGTATCGAGTTGAGCGCGCGGCAGCTCGACAATCGACAGAATATTTTAAGACATACATGTACGCACAGCTTTTAATACCGCGAAAGAGTAGCAAAAGCTTTAGAATTACATACATACATACATATACTCACGGCTTTAAATCCCTAGAAGGGGTAGCCAGAGCTAAGGAATTCGAAATTCCTCAGCCACGTTTGGATAGTTGAGTGGGGAAAAGATTGTAAAATAAAGGTTGTTGGTGATGGGTCTCCAACCGCATCGCCCAAAAATCCCTTTAAAAGTTAGTTAGTCGCCTCTTACGTACACCCACCGGAAGAAATGGGGTAGTGCTATTCTTAGCCGACACTACACAGCAATTAAAAATTTATTAGAATTAAAAATCGCTTAATCCCTTTATAAAGTACAGTGGGGAAATGATGATAAAATATGAATGGTTGGTAGAGTACCACCACTGCATCGCCATGTATAAAACATAGGTGGAGAATGTGTCCTCTTTAGTACAAAACTTCTATCACAGATAGCGTAGTCGTGTTCGTAAGTTCAATCATTTGTAATATATCCAATTACACCAATTACTTTACTACTCGTTTACTTGATTAAATCGATAATGCATTATTTAATTCCATTGTAACTTACAGATCAATCAAGGTCAATGGTCTCTCATCCTATCATCCATTACATCTACCGTCAAGTGAGTTCAACAACGACAACCACACGACATGAGAGCTCTGACTATAAAATAACAAAGCAGATACATTAAAACTAATATTAATTTGATGATAAAATAAAAAAAAATGCTGCGTAGTGTCGGCATATAATAGCATTAATCCAGTTTAAGTGGTTCTGTGGTGTTTTAGTAAGTGTTAGGCAACAATGTGGTTAGAGACAAAGCACCAAACATATATATATATATATATATATATTTTTTAAATCTTTTTGTTCATGAAAACCTCATGTGGGGAGTATTACTAATAAATAAAGAATAAAAAAAGGAAAGAAAAAGGAGGTAGGAAACGCAAACACTACTTAAACGTGTGAAAGAAATAATGGATGGAAGAATTTCGCGCTGGCAGCCATTGACACGGTAGCTCAATTGGCAGAGCGTCTCGGGGCGTATACCCGACGTCGCGGGTTCGATTCCCGCCTGTATCGAAATTTTTCTTTCCTTTATTTATTCTTTATTTATATATTTTTTTACTCTATGCTACTTCTATAAGGCTACCTTTTTTTGGGATTTAAAGGCTTGTAGGTACTATTATTACTTACGTGAACAATATGCTTATGTTTATGCACGATAAAATAAAATTGAACGTATAAAATACGTGTTGAAGTCATTTTATTGTTATCAAATAACTGGCGAATAAATGCGCAAACAAACTGTATTTTAAATTTTACCTGGTTTTGGTTGAAAAAATATATTGACTTATCATTGTCAGAATATTAAAAAGGTACGCCAGAGCTGAGGAATTAACCATTCCTAGCAGAACGAAAAGGAAATCAAGTTTGCTATCATATGTAAGGTGAAGGAAAACATAGTCAGGAACACTCATGGCTGAGTTGTGCTTAGTCATGCAATACAACATCCTAGGAAAAGGGGAAGAGATTGGATAGCTCTCTTTCAATCAGATCATACTTACATGTCCTGTACGTTTGTTATTTGATTTAGTTCCTTTCGATACATGTATTTAAACATGCTAATAAATTTTAATTGATATTCCATTTAAGCTAAATTTTGTTTGCTAACACTATTAAGTTTGGAGAAGCAACCAATATTATGGAGTATTATTTGCCGTTCAATGGCATGCATCATTTTTATCAGACGTCACGTTAACCCATGCATACCTTTAAATTTAAGTAGCTAATATACAAAAACTCCATTAGCATAAAAAAACCTTCTGATTCCGATTGGCAAAAACCGTCTCTGATCCAATTCCAATGGTCAATAACTCTTCGTTTTAGAATGTTCGCGATCACTTTCGCTTCGGAACAACTTTCTTTACTTTCAATGAAAATGTTTCATTACTGCCTTTAAGTGTGGAGCTAATCGACTCCGCCATTACTGCGTGTGTTCACTTCGAGTAAGACATTTTATCAATTATAAAAACCAGGTTTGTATAGAGGACTCATTTGTGCCAAATAGAGAATGTGCTCAAAAAGGCAGGTGTCCGAAGTATGAAGAATAAAAGAGCATGTTTGAAAATATTGATGGATGTGAACGAAGCTAGACAGGTTTGCCAGTATCGTACAAAGTGGCGATCGATAGTCTCTGCCTACCCCAATAAGAACTAACGGCGAGAGTATGTGTATGAATTTATGCTTGGATCCTTTTACTGAACCTCAAACTATCGTAACTATAATCATCATATAGGGTCAGTGAGAGCTGCCAAATAAGAGGCTTTTTTTATTGTAATAATCGAGGGAAATTGTGGTCGGTTTCTGATTGAATATCCAAAGTAATACTAATTATAATCCTCGTAGTCTTAAATTCTTCATTTAGTTTAATACAAATTTATTAGTAAAACTCTCTTTCAACATTTTCAATCCGTCATTTATTTTACTAGCAGCTCTCTAAAACAGTTAACTTTCATATTTTTTATCATTCTTTTTTAATGTTACATTATTTATGATAACATTTGAGTGCTAAATTAGTGTGACCAAGTATTTTTGTGGTGAGTAAACTATTGTTAGATTTATGAATGCGGAAAGCACATACCACAACACAATATAAAATAATGAAATTATGTTTGTTACGGTCAAAACCAGGAAAAAACCTTGCTGGATTTAGTACATGATCTTACGATTGTTTAAAGTATATAAATAAGAAAATGAGACTTGTGAAACCTTAGAAGTATATAGTAAGTACGATCACTCTGCCCCCGTAGCATGAGGCACACGCGAGTATGTCACTTGAAAAGTAAGATACTGACAGATTTTGTATGAGCAATCTGTCAATTTCTTAACCGCTAATACCTTCAGTACTTGTTACATGGGCGCTTTCACAAGCCTCATGATACTAGTACAGGAGGTATTAATGGTATCAACCACTACAGTAGTGGTGAATACCAACTGCATTCAATCTTTTTCGCCTTATATAGTGCTTTAATAATTATCTTGTTTATTAACATCTTAATGTAATTGTGTTGAAGAGTATATTTTGACTTAAGGATGATTTCTATATAGTTTAAATAACTCTAACCCATTCCAAGGTGTAGTAAGAGGCGACCAAGAGTATTGGGGCTTATAAGTGATTGCTCGATGATGTGGCAGGAGACCAATCACAAACCATCCTATATTATTCAATATTTTACCTTATCAACTTCCAAAAGCAACTGATTCTCTAATTCTGGACCTCTACCATCACCAAAAACCTTTATTTTTACCATCTTTTCCCCACTCAACTTCCAAAAGTGGCTGAGGAATTTATAATGCCTTAGCTCTGGCTACCCATTCTAGGGAAATATAGCCGTTCGTATATGTATGTATGTCTTTAACTATGAAAAGTAACCACAGCAATCATATAAATTACACAAATCAGAATAAAATACACTCATTGATAAGAAAAAAACGTATAATTTGTTTTATTAATGTATACATATTATGCATGCATTAAGTAGGTGAAATATTTGTATTAATCATGATTAATATAAATATTTCACGTTCAATCATTGCATAATACATAAAATTGAGATCAAGTCGAAATCACAAGCCCTTGAGTGTCACGGTTACTGTGCCCTTTTTGATTGCGATTAATTAGTAATTAACACTATCACAACATATGATCGGATTGATGGAAATTGATTGACAACGAAAGTTGCGCCATATTAATATTATAATGTTAGTCGTTGATAATGCGTGTTTGCCGTGTAGTGTCGGTTTAGAATAGCACTACCCCATTTCTTCCGGTGGGTGTACGTAAGAGGCGACTAATGGTATGGGGCTATTAAGGGATTTTTGGGCGATGCGGTTGAAGACCCATCACCGACAACCTTTATTTTAACATCTTTTCCCCACTCAACTTTCCAAAAGTGGCTGAGGAATTTCTAATTCTTTAGCTCTGGCTACCCCTTCTAGGGATTTATAGCCGTGAGAATATGTATGTATGTATAATGTTTCTATGGCATGTTTAATGTTTAATGCCGTGTAGTTCCGGCTTAGAATATCACTAATCCTTTCTACTCACGGGGTTGTAAGAGGCGGAATAGGGCTTTTTAAGTGGTTTTTGGGTAATGCGGTTATAGACCCATCACCAACAATACCTTTTCTACCATCTAGGGTACAAGACAGACATACAGACAACTCCCAAATATGGCAGAGGAGGTTTTTACTCTGAATCTCTGACTACCCCTTTTGGGACTTATGGCCATGAGTATATGTATGTATGTTGAATGAACGGTCATTAATACAATATAAATACTTAATGACTCACTATATTCTGTACTAAGTTTATTTCGTACCAAGCGTATGTGATATTCCCAATTTTACTAAGTATTTAATAATCATGTGAGTTTCCTGATACTATTTCCCACACCGGTACACTTCCAACAGGTCTTTTAAAATAATAGAAATTGAATTCACAATCCAATGTGCGATCATATGAAAAAAATCTATATCTGATTCCGTATCAGATTAGTATTTTATAGTGATAGTAAAGAATGCTTTCTCTTGCATCTAGTTGTAGAGAATAAAACTTTTAGACCATTGATTGACCTTGTTTCTTATTTTATTGTCAGGTTTTATTCGCCTTTTCAAATAATTCCTATTAATTCGTATGACACACTTTAGCCTAAAATACACTTTTAGTAATATAAAATAAATCAACAAGAGTCGTTAGAATTAATTTAAAAAACAATTATATCCTCATTATTATTCGATCTGTTTCATATTAAAATGGACTCGCACTTGTGTTTATTGAGTGATAAATTCTGATAAATGCTTGCGGGCACATGAGTCTGCGGCAACTGATCTTGAATGTCATTGCCTCTAGCTATAGCCTCATATAACATGGTCAATATTTGTGCTCACTATCACTAAAAACCAACACTCTTCGTAAAATCTCGATACGCGCTAGATGTAAAATAATAATGCATACTTACATATACGAACTGATTTTAATGTCAAAACGGGGTAGCCAGATACTCAGAAAATATCCTCAGCCACTTCTAAAAGTTCATTGGAAATTTGCAAAAAATATGTCGTTGGGCAAGCCATATAGCCTATAAGTCACATGACACCATTAACCACCAAGCACAAAATCAAATATCGATCTTCCACTACTACTACTCACCTCCGTTATAATCCCAGAGCTTAAGTCCTAATTCAGTTTATATGATATGTCACGACTGAAGCTTAAAATACCTTTTATTAACCTATAAGCATTGTAATTCAACATTATTCTTATATTTCCTTACCAATAATATTTTGAATTCTATTTATGTGTATATAATATAATGTAATATGTTGTGTAGTGTCGGCTTAGAATAGCACTACCCCATTTCTTCCGGTGGGTGTACGTAAAAGGCGACTAACGGTATTTGGGCTTTAAGGGATTTTTGGGCGATTCGTTGGAGACCCATCACCAAGACCCTTTATTTCACCATCCTATTCCCCACGCACCTTCCAAAAGTGGCTGAGGAATTTCTAATTCATTAGCTCTGGCTACCCCTTTCTTGGGATTTATAGCCGTGAGTATGTATAATATAATGGATGTTAATCCTTTTATAGTTTAAGTATTAGTTTTATTTCATTCAGTATCGACATCATCCAAAATAATTATACTCATCTATAAAATCATTTAATTTTGAACAGACTCGTTTTAAATCTAAATTACTCGGGTGACTGTTAAGTTTTTTCTTACATAAGATTAATTATTGAAAAGATACAAGAATAAGTTTTAATGTAAATATACTATAATTTACCTTAAAACTATTATTAGCTATTGATAGACTAACTCGTGTTTTAACAATATGTTAATAAGATAGATGTTTTGTATAGGATAATTGAATTTCAAATGCTAGATCAAGGACATAGCAATTTATTACTCCAAAACAAGATGAAAAAGTTAAGTTAATCTATAATAATTATTACTGTTCGTGCCATTTTTTCAATTACAACGAACATCGCGGAAAAAAATTAGGAAGTCTTAGTATTGATTGATTTTGCAACTAAGCCGATTTAATCGATGTTTACGTTTCTGAATTAAGCAATGGAAAATTTGCCAAGTCTGTATTTATTATTTTAATTCACATAGACCCTTGCTCGTTTTTTAGTATTATTATATTTGTGAGTAAATAAAAAAAACACAAACTTTATGTAACAGACTTCTACTAAGGAAGTATATCTGTAAGTTTAGGAAACAGGTAATTGGGTCAAAGGTTCGAATATAATATACGGATTGGAAATATCAAAAATTTTAAGTTAGCTTAGGGGTGTTCGATTCGATCCGATACTTGCATGGATCGATACAACGGGATACGATCCATTCGATTTTTGTATCGATACGATGCTATACGATACTTGGGCGGATCGATACACATGCGCGGTGGATCGGATCGAAAAAAATCACAGAAAAGCCAAAATCATTTTGTCAACCGTTGACAAAATGATTTTGGCTTTTCTGTGATCTTCAATGTACATCGTTTTCCTTCGAAAGCTTGGATATTTGTTTATACATTGTGGGCTGTATGGTTAGGTAGATAGGTACCCAGTTAATAAACAAAGAGAATATTAATGCAAAATGTTTCTTCGTAATACTATACTAATAGGTATTTACAGTACAGACAGATTCATATTTCTTCATTATGTTATACAAAGATTTCTTTGGCGGTAGATTTCGATGGAGTTGTTTACCTTTAATACTATTATTTCAATGTACCTACCTACCTACCTCCAATTCCGCCATATCATTTTATTAAGATGATTTATAACATTGTTTAGTTTGGTCTTAGTTCATTTTGTTCTCTTGGACTACGATACGAACAACTTATCTTTATCAAGCAACTTACAAATTGTGTTTTCTATGGCGCCATTAAAAAAATCGATTGTGTGGACTTTTTTTATAAAAACGGATAATGGAGGAAAGTGCAAACTATGTCACCTCGATGTTAAAACGAAAGGAAATACAACAAATTTAACTAAGCATTTAAAAAGACACCATAAAAACACGGAAATTGAGTGTCATTCTTCAGAAATCGTAAGTACCTTCTTTAAGTATTTACACAACTTCTATATGTATTTAATAATTTTTATGTTAAGGATTTAAGTTTAGGGAAGGGAAGTGAGTGACGAGTTTTAAGTAATATCTACATTCTGTTGAATCCAGGAATTGACTGTTTTATTTTACCTACATAATAATAAATTATTATAGGTAACTATATTAATTTACATAATAAATAAATAAATATCTGGGACTTGTCACACGAGTGCCTAGCCCCAAACTAGGATACCCTGTACTATGGGAACTAGGTCAACAGATATACATACATAAATACAAATAAAGGCATCCACGACTCAGGTACAAACATTTTGTGTTCATCACACGCATGCTTGCCCCTAGCGGGAATCGAACCAGCGACCTATGGCGCAGCAGCTACAGCAGGTGGGTGTTGTAACCTCTTGGCCAAACAGGTCGTCATATACATATACTTATGATATAATACAACACAGTATAATTTTATATTAAAACAATAATAAATAAAATAAAAAATAAAAAATATACCTAGTACCTAATGTTAATAATTATTTAAAAAAATTGGTAAATATTTATGATATTTATATTTTTAGGCGCAAAATACGGATCAAAGTCGTGGAAATATCTCTGTAGAAAAAGAAGCAACAATTAGTCAAGATTCTACATACGAAAATGAAACTGAGCCGTCAACATCTTTTGCACACTCGACTCCGAAACGTCCAGTAACTGCTACAAGAGTTCGACAACCTCAGATAGATAACTTTGTTTCGAATATGCAATCGTTTAAAACAGGCGGCTTTAATGAAGGTAAAATCACCAATGCTCTGTTATATTTTATTGCTGTTGATAATTTACCACTTAACAGTACGGATAAAAATGGACTTCAGTACTTGATGAAAACGATATGTCCACATTATTCAATGCCAGGAAGAAAATCAATTACTAAATTAATGGATGAAAAATACGATTGCGTGGCTCATACAATTAAAATCAAATTAAGAGGAACAAAAAGTGTATGCTTGACTTCCGATGTATGGACTGATACAATGAACACACGAAGTTATTTGGGATTAACTTGTCATTATCTTGAAAATGATGAGTTAATTTCAATTATGATTGGCGTAAAAGAACTGGAAGAAAGACATACTTCGGATTATTTAGCAGATAATATACGGAACACATGCTTAGAATGGAACATCCAAGAAGACAAAATAATGGCAATTGTAACGGACAATGGTGCGAACATAGTCAAAGCTGTCCATGATTTTGTTGGAAAAAAGAAACATTTACCTTGTTTTGCACATACGCTCAATCTGGTCGTGGAAAAAGCTATTAATGACACTGCTGGATTCGAGGCCCTCGTAACAAAAGTCAAAAATATTGTCACTTTCTTTAAACAAAGTGTACATGCCAGTGATGAACTGAGGAAGCTACAAAAAGACAATGATTCAGGCATTCAAAAACTGATCCAAGACGTATCCACACGGTGGAATTCAACTTTTTATATGTTGGAAAGGTTTATTCAGCTGAGTGACCTTGTAAGCACAATTTTATTACAGAACCCAAGAGCCCCATCAATGCTTACTAGTGTCGAAATGGCAATCATAAAGGGCATTATAAGTATTTTACGTCCTGTCGAAAATGTAACCAAAGAAATATCGGGACAAAACTATGCAACATGTAGTATAATCATTCCGATAATTTATTACATGACAAAAGCAATAGAATCTGTCAATACTGTTGAAACAAGTGACTTAGGTTCAGAATTTCAGGTTAAAATATTAACAGAAGTAAAAAAGCGTTTCCAACATATTGAGAAGGTTCATATATTGGCCGTGAGTACTATTTTAGATCCTAGATTTAAAAAAATATGTTTTACTGATGGGCAGTCATGTGCGAAAGCTTTAAATGAGATTTCTGACATGCTTAAATCAGAAATTGAATCTACTACTTCTACGACAACAGGTCGTGATGTCATTGTTCCTGAGAACATTAGCGACAAGTGCAACGACATTTGGCAATTTCATACCGTGGCTCAAGAATGCGCAAGCAGACCACAACAAGAAGGCCTCGACACATTTTTAAAGCAATATTTGTCCGAACCCTTGTTGGACAGAAAATCCGATCCAATAAGGTACTGGTCAGTGAGAAAAGTTGTTTGGGGGACATTGAGCGACATAGCCCTTCGTTACTTATCCGTTGTAGGAACGTCTGTGCCCTCCGAACGTCTTTTCTCGCTGGCCAATCATACCCTAAATGAAAGCCGAAATCGCTTAGATCCTGAGCGGTTATCTAAATTACTGTTTTTGCGAACTTTAAAGTTGAAATATTGGCAAATTTAAAACAACAAATTCATGCACGTTTTCTTTTGAATAAAATTAAATTTTCAATACCTAATTAAATGCCTTTTTTTTAATTTCTGTAAATATTTAATTCGATACTGGATCGATCCAAAAAATCGTATCAGACCAACTGGATCGATTCATGGATCGATACAGTAGATTGCGATCCATTCCGATCCAGAATATCGATACAACACACCCGGATCGAACATCCCTAAGTTAGCTTTACAGAAACATTAATGTTTCATTTTCAATTTGACCTCACGTCGCTGATCTGAGTTACAAGTTCGAATATCTTAGTCTGTCTGAGTATTTGGGTGTTAATATTTCAAGAGTTGTTATGTTAATTGGTGAGACTGGTGGTACTGGTAGACAGTTCGGAGCCCGTCCGCCGCGCATGCGCAGTTGGGCAATGTCCCCGATGATCAAGCGCCGCTGCTAATGCTATGATATTATTTAAATTGTCATGTCGTGCATGCGGTGGAAATGTTGCAAACATGCATTCACGCATACGTCTTCTGTATTAGCTTCACCTTTTGATGCAACCTAATCTGTGATCAAACCTTTGACCCAATTATCTGTTTATTGGTGTCTTTAGGGTTGAGTTAGTTTAAATATAAAAATTAGAATTTGCACTAATTCTAATTTTGCCATTCGTACTGCGAGAGTGTAGATACGTATACTTTCGCGGTAGAATTATTATTATGATTTTTTATTTAATATTTATGTATAGATCGTATTTACGCTACGTTCTTAAAAACAAAACAAAAGTTCCTATTAACTAGAAAGTTCGTAAGAATTAGAAATTTACCTTTTAAAGATACGTGCATCATCATGGAAAAAATAGAACATAAACGCATCAAATTCTATAATGTACATACTTAGTTGAACACTTTCTATATCCAATTTAAGTTAATTAAAACCCGCATTCGGAGCAATTATGGCAGAAGTTTGCTAAATCAATAATAATACTTCTATATTGCTGTGTTTCTTTTTTTATAAGTGAATGCTTTGAGCGTGCAAAAGCACAACTATTTTTTCAAAACTTTTGATTTGCATAAGTGATAGTCGCGCAGCATTTCAAGTACATATAGAAAGAAATTGAATCATCAAAAGAAACCAATAAAGATTTTCCATTCATTCTATAGTATGTCAACAATGTCTCGCTAATTATTATATTTCGGTGGAATTCTGTCCTTGCTGGAAAGTCTCTTTTGACCCTTAAACTACTTTGATTTCGGACCATGACATTTTGCATGGCGTAAGTGTTTAAACTCAGTAAATTAAAATTAATTTTGGTGCATTATTACAAAGTGATCTTTTGATATGTTCACTCGATAACAGTGTCAAAAATAAGGTTGCTATATTTTGTGTCAAAGGTCATGTTAGTAATGGTGATACCTCGTTGATTTAATCTTGTGTCTATTTAATGTTCGATAAAGATCTTCTGTCTTATGAGGTCTCAATACAAGAAATAATAAATGCATTTTAAAATGAATGATGCACAATATAATGGTCAGCAGACTTGAAAAACAGAGCTTGGCTGTGCCTTGAAGACAATACTTTAAATGATCCATTAGGTTCTTTTATTCGTGTTCATACTTATTATAAGGAATAACTAAACAAAATGGAAAAGTGCTAAGAGTATTAAAAACAGTGCATCAGGAATGTACCGTGAAGTTGCCAAACTGAACTTGAATGATAAAATTAAGTAATTAGTGTCAGCAATAAGTTGTCTTAATATTTTGGTGTTGTGAAACGCAAAAGAAAATTGGTCTTGTTAACGCACGGTACTATTGTAGACTCCTATTATGTTTTTGAAAAACTTGTAATCGCTATTATATAACTTTCAACTAATGTTATGAAATTCATATATTTTTTTAATTAAGTAGTGGTTTTCAGCGGTGTTTTAAGGATTCCTTATCAAAAAGACTGTTTTTTTTCCTTATCTCCGTGAGAATAAGACAGATGTATTTTTTTCCGATTATTTATTTAATTTGAAATGATATATTTATAAAAATGTATTCTAAGAAATAAATTAATAATCTGTAAAAAAACATCTGTCTTAGCTCACGGTGCATGTGACACAATTAAAGGGGATTCTATACAATGAACATAATTTCTCTGCCATTTGTATAAATAAACCTTTATTACGTACCTACGTAGCCCTTCTTCCGCAAGTCCGACTCAAACTTGGCCGGTTATATTCCTAATGATTCGTCATATAGTCTTACAATAAATCATAAAGAAAAACCACTCTTGAACGTTCAAAAATGATAGGTATTAACTTTATTTTGAAAAATAAACTTTTAACTTTTTTTTGTAAAGAGGGATTGAAAATCAATCGACTCACAAAGTTTAATGCAAAGTTAAAATATTATATTATAACTGTGTTCTAGACAGCACCGACAAAATTAATTGTGCTGAACCCAAAGATATATATTGTTTGCTATGTAGTGTCGGCTTAGAATAGCACTACCCCATTTCTTCCGGTGGGTGTACGCAAGAGGCGACTAACGGTATTGGGGTTTTTAAGGGATTTTTGGGCGATGAGGTTGGAGACCCATCACCAATAACCTTTATTTTACCATCTTTTCCCCACCTAATTTTCCAAAAGTGGCTGAAGAATTTCTAATTCCTTAGCTCTGGCTACCCCATCTAGGGATTTATAGCCGTGAGTATATGTATGTATGTATATATGAACACTTCGGTTATCCGAAAATAATATTGTGATAATCAGCAGTAAATTAAGTTTTTTCTTTACCAGTACTATAATATAAATTTTAAACTAATGCGTCTTTATAATTGGCTACAGGTTTAAAAAAACAATAAGACCGCAAGAAAACTAGTTTTTGCTTCTGGTTTATTCCATTTATATTTATGATTGTTAGTGTATAAAAATATAGATAATATAATACTATACTACAAAAAAAGTCGCCCGAAGTGTGAAGGATAAAATACCATGTCTGAAAAGATAATCGGAAGCGGTTTGCCAGGATCCTGAAAACTGGCGATGGTCAGTTGCTGCCTACCCATATGGAGACTCATCTGTCACCAGCTTTTTACGTTTACTTGCGGCAAAGTTCTTCCTCTTGTTATAATTGTCAAACAATGGATACAGAAGCAGGAACAATCTCCCTGACTTTTGAAAAAATAAAACATACGTACATATATACATATACTCACGGCTATAAATCCCTTGAAGGGGTAGACAGAGCTAAAGAATTAAAAATTCCTCAGCCACATTTGGAAGTTGCGCGGGGAAAAGATGGTTAAATAAAGGTTGTTGGTGATGGGTCTCCAACCGCATCGCCCAAAAATCCATTAAAAGCCCCAATTCCGTTAGTCGCCTCTTACGTACACCCACCGGAAGAAATGGGGTAATGCTATTCTAAGCCGGCACTACACAGATAAAAATAAAACATGGCTGATTATTGGTCTTTCTAAAATTTCTCTCAACTTGTTATTGAATTCTACTTGAAACAACAGCCCCGTTTTATGCCATCAAACGATTACTGTTTTGGTAAAAAAAAAAAAATATTTGAAAAATTCCTAAAGAAGGCAATAATTTAAAAAATCTAACAATTTACAGTAATGAGGAGTTGTGTAAAGGGGGTTTCTACATGGACTCCACATTCAGTTGTTTCACAGAAATTAAATTTATGTTGGAGCTAGAAGTCAATTAACAACAATTATCAAAATAGAAAAAAGGATATATCATCAGGCAAGTCTGGAGAGATACGCTCGCGAGTGTTCTTGAAAAAAATTTCTCCATCTTTGCACAGTAAAGTAATAAATGAGAGCATTTATAAATGTCGTCAATTACACTTTGTACACATTTACCATTTTAAAGGTTATATATTCGTTAAGATACTGTTTTATCTTAGCTTAGACGCGACGATCCATCAAACTGACTGACGCCGAGAAATATTGCACTTTGTTTATAATTTGCTTGCCGTGTCTATCAATCATCGGCGCAATTTAACTTTGAAGACAGACCAGACCGGAACTATTAGATAGGCGCGCTTTGAGAAAGTTGATTTGCTTTTTAAACTATTCGGAATTCCACTTAAACCTAGTCAATGAGTCATTAGAACTTAAGTAATTACTGCCATCTACATAACATAATAACATAAACGTTCACGCCGAATATCCCCGAAGGGATGCAGGGGTGACTTCGTCACCTTGTGTTCAGATTACCCACGTTTGGCATGGACAGTGTAATCACGTGATAGGGGGCAGGCCTATCGCCGTTTTGTACGAATAAACTACCACATGACTGAGTACAACACAGCCCTGTGGGTTTCCTCACGATGTTTTCCCTCACCGTTAACAACCATGATAAATTAACCACACATATGTCTTTAGAAAAGACAAATTGGTGTAGGCCCGGCCCGGGATTTGAACACTAGTCACTTACACGTTAACCGTTGTTATACCCATTGAGCTATCACGTCGTCTCTAAGAACGAAAATATTAGATTATAAAAAATAAAATGCACCTCTCATTTGCAGCCAGGATAGGAGTAGGAAAAGACATTTTATCTCTTGTTTAACTCTTTTTTTAAGTATCAACAGCCAAACTAATTACAATAATAGTTAGCTTAGTTTTAAAATAGATATAATTCATAAAGACCATATCATTGGAAAACAACGAGTTTTAAGGAAAACCTACGCAACCATCATCTCTATTCCTCATTAATACAAACAAATAAAAGTATCCTTTCCTCATAATAATTAGTGTAATAAATTAAAATACTAGGCTAACATGGTTGCGCGGTGATGTAAGTAATGTGGCGGCGCGGCGGCGGTGTAAACTTGACCTAGTTGGTGACCGGTTCGCCGGAACTTCCGATCTTTCCCGCCAATATCTCGCGAACCTTCCGCGAGGTCAATGAGTTCGACTTGAACTTTTAATTTGCGGGCTCACTTGCCGTTCAATTATTTTATGCACCGATTTTTGTTTTTGAAATCACTGAGATACGAGTACGGTACAGGTGTATTGTTTTGGACAGAATCGTCTTTGTATTTGTTTGTAATTAATGACTCAAATAATATCGTTTTTTTTTATATATAGCATTTAAAAAAATAGCATACAGTTTTTTAGTAGGTATTTACAAGTCCACGTAGTTTAATTGAAGACTTTCCAATTACACTCTTTGTGCTGTTCTAGCTTAATTAAAGCTTACTTTTTTCAAGATCATCTTCCCTTTACCTTAAATTATACATACATACATATATACATATATACGGCTATAAATCCCTGAAGAGGGTAGCCAGAGCTTTAGAATGATAAATTCCTCAGCCACTTTTGGAAGTTGATTGGGGAAAAGAAGATAATAATAAACGTTTTTGGTGACGGGTCTCCAACCACATCGCCCAAAAATCACTTAAATAATAAGGGCACAAAAACCATGTCTGTTGTTTCTGGTACGAATCATAAAACATTAACACCATTATACAACCGAAATTGTTAATAAAATACCAAGATTATACAATCCTATAGTTAAATAAGTCTATGTTGAAATATGTGAAAAATAATAAATCAGGATTTTTCAAGCAAGACTAGCCCCTTTTTTTACAAAAATATAATATTTCACTGGCTATCTCAATTCTAAATATTGAGAAAAACTAATAATGCGTATTTAAATAATTTATCAATTTCTGTCGTTACAACCGATAGCTCTATACGAAAACAATATTTCAATGTCAAATAAACATTCAATCAACTGACCACACGAATTTCTCGGAAACCAGACTCAATCTTAAAACGTTTCGGCCGAATGTAATCAACAAATTAGCAACATATAATCGCAAATCATTAAACATAATCGTCCTGAATGAGAACTGCTAACTTTTCTAGTTTAAATACATGTCACGAGTTCATTTGGTACGTATTCACAGCTACTAAATAAATCGATTGTCGTATTTATCGATAATATCGTGTGCACTATTGTTAAGTAGCCAAACGACCTGCCGCCGCCTAGGGCTGTGACAATCGATAGATAAAGATGTAAATTAATTGTACTCGATTCGTATTTATGGGCTTGAACGCTATTGTTTGGATCCTATCGATATATGCTAAACGCAGCGGTGATAATAATAATGCAATTAAGTTTTAAACATATAGTATTAGGTAATTATTTCTGAAAGAAATAAAATTTATAATGCTACCTGAAAAGTCGCAAAAATATAACAACGTCTTATTACGTCAAAAGAATGTAGCGTAAGAGCTTTCATTAGGTAAGTTATGTCATTACTTAGTAAAACTTATTTTCGGCTTGTTTTTTCAGGCCAAAAAGTCATAGGTAATTAACTCAATAACCAAAATTTAATGATTTGGTTTTCTCACTATAAAAAACTCAGTTTTATCTTATTATCTATGGTATCTTTACTCTGATTGATATCAGTAAGATATTACCACATAACTGCGTGAAGGTTACCTTGCCGCTCATCGATCTAAGTCTTGTTCAGATTTACGAAGTCATTCATGTTCATGCATCATCACATCACTCATCAGCTATAAGTCATCGCATCGCTTTGACCTGGATCGTTTTGATATGCTTATTATCTTTTTAACATCCATGTGAATATACATGTCATTATTATATTCATGTCATGTATCGTATAGATTGAAAACTTTAAAGCAAATTCTACTATGATTTTTGTGAATCTACGTTACTATTTGAATAGTAGATTAGAACTTTAAATGGAATTATAGGAGAACTAAGAGATCGTGTTAAAACTATTTTTTGTATATATCGTATTTTTGCATTCACTTCAAAACCCAAAGTCAAAACTCTATGGTATTCCCAAAATAAACCAGATGGAAAATCAGTTTTAATCATTTCTAACTAAACTTACATTTATTCCAAGAGCATACATAGTAACCAAGCCGCTGCGAAAAATATAGTATCCCTATTATTTTTTTAAGTTCGGTTAAAAGAACAACACACCAAACATTTATTCCGATCACGTATGTCATAAACATGTCTGGCACAAAAGTTCTTCGAATTTTCAAGAATCTCATCAAAAACCCGTGTCCTTGAAAAAAGGCAGTAGGTAATAAAGAATACGCAGTATATGGTTTGTATACTAGTCACAACCACTATTATTTATTACTAGTGGATCGCCCCAGATTCACATGGGTAGCGTAGTATTAAAATATCTAAAGTTTCTCCAATCACTGCTCAAGTCTTATGATTTTTAGCGCCTTGATAACAACTTCTAGCACTCCTAAATAGTGTAACTTTGTGATTTTGAAAACGCTTTCACGAACGGTTCAGTATCTCTGAAATTAAACAAATTTTCTAGTAGTGTTGGTAGAGTTGAAGTAGAGTAAAACTTTAAGACGTATTTATATCAATCTAAAATAAAAACATTCCGCGATGTAGGATGCAACTACTGGCGCCATCTAGTACGTAATATGTTAATTAGTAAAGTATGTAATATATAGTAGTTAATATGTTAAGTAGTAAGTAGTAAGGATTTGGTTTTGGTCGCGTGCGACTATTATTTTTCATGTATAATTTTTTTGTTTCTAAACCGATTTATATGATTCTTTTTTTATTGAATAGGTAATAATGTTAATTTTTGCAATAAGGGATGAGTGGGAGTATTATAAAGGTAAGAGTAAACAAATATAATCAGAATGCTCCGAACTGCTAAGCTATCAGGAGTTACACATAAAAGATAGACATATGCTGTTCTAGAATATTTTTTAAACAATTTCATGTAAAATATTTGCGTCATACGTAATTTCTATGTAACTTTAACCATTGAGACTGCACACGCGACGGAAGCTTAAAAATGGAGTAACTTCATTCGTTTTCCGAAAATTCCCCTTCACTATTCTGCTGAAAAGTATACTATAACCTGCCTAGAAGTATGAAAAATAATTGTACCAAGTTTCGTTCAAATCCGTCGAGTAGTTTATGTTTCCATAAGGAACATACAAACCGACAGACAGTCAGACAGACAGACAAAAATTTTACTGATTGAATTTTTGCCATCAGAATCGATCCCTTATCACTCCCTGATAGTTATTTTGAAAATATATTTCATGTACAGAATTGACCTCTCTACAGATTTATTATAAGTATAGATTAGAAATCTTGACAGTAAAAATAACTACAATTCGTCACAGGTGTATATAATCGGAATATCAAATATTGCAAATTATTAATGCATTTTCGTTTCACTATATTTCCTCGAAAATGTGTAAAGTTATAGTATATAATAATAATTATTATATATTTCAAACAATATGGCCATAATATGGTGCTAACACCTCAGAGCAACACAAACCACTTGGGACTAAACTCGATGTTAATTAAAAGTAAGACGCGGTAATACCGCAAAATGTTTTAAAAAAAACGAAGCTACTGAAATATGTCATGTTTTATCAGAATAATCTGTAGTTTATGATTATTGGAAATCTTAATATTATTGAAAGTCTATATTTTATTATTTACTTTATAACAAAATTTATATTCGTTAGCATTAATTCTAATCATCTCCAATACAATATTCAAATTGCAGTCAAACAGTCTATATGTCGTGGCCATATCGTAGATTTGAACACATCGTGAAATGATCGATCATTTCATGAAATAGTCACATTTCATGATGTGGCCAACTTAATTTGACCAGATCATAAAATCGTCAACGTTTCACGATGTAACCATCCACGCTTGGCCAGATCATAGAAAAGGGCGACCTGTGAAATGCGATCCAAACTCAACGGTTTTTTAACTTATTACTCAGTTTTTTCGTAATTTGCAAAGTATCCGAGAACCTTTTCGTCGAAAACTCTTTTGCAATCACTTTCTTCTTCGCTTAATAGCGAATAATTAACTTTTTTACTGCGAGATATAACATTTTTGACAGTGGCCGCCATCTTCACACATAAACAAAGCGTTTTCAGCGCCTCTATCGGTAATTAATTTGACTACTTTACGATATGACCAAAATAATCTTAACCATTTCATGAAGAGGCCGCGCATTTAGTTGGTCATATCGAGAAACGATTTCTTATCATTGATCTGCCCAAACCACATCACGATGTGGCCAATAAACAGTTGAACATATCATGAAATACGACTATTTCATGAAATGATCGATCATTTCACGATGTGTTCAAATCTACGATATGGCCACGACATATACATAAACCACAAAACCTTCAGAAACTCATCTCCACATATTTTTCAACCCATACAATTTAGTTATATAATCTTGAAATAAATACTTCAAGAAAGACATTTAATAGTGATCAGATACGATTTCAAAGTAGCAATTACGCTGACGTGCGGTAAATCTAATTAATAATTTAATAACACACGTGTCTTATCCCGTAAGTGAAGGGTTTAAAATATCAAATGATCATTCATTGATATCATTAATTACGCTTGTATATGTTGCACTGCAATTTTTGGATTGAAGGTCGGTATCGATACCTGATATTTCCAACCTTTAGATAAATTAACCCTTTTAAGTGTCACGTAGGATATGATTCTATGGTAAGGGCTATGTGTAACTTATTTTATATTATCAAACTCTTTATAGACAACTGTCCTCGACACCTTCTCTTAAAGTAGCTCTTAAAGCGAGAAAGTACGTAACGTAAGAAAAGGTTTAAAATATCACTCGTCCTTTTACAGTAATAAGCTTTCTCACTTGTAATTTAAATCTTTTTGTCCATGAAAACCTCATGTGGGGATTATTACTAATAAATAAAGAATAAATAAAGGAAAGAAAAATTTTATGATTTATCCCGCCTGTGTCGAAATTTTTCTTTCCTTTATTTATTCTCTGTTTCTCACTTGTATTTAGGCGCCACGCTGTCTTGAGGGTTAAATTTTTGCAAATCAATGTACTAACAGCAATACATTCCAAAAAATGGTATTCATAGCGTTCGAATTTTCCCAGGCATTTTTAGAAATTGAGTAGGGCCTCAGCGATATCGCCCACAAAGCTACTCAAGTATTTCGTAGTATATTTATATTTTTTTCGAGAAACTTAGGGGTTTAACAGCAATTCGCCATTGGCGTACCTCCTGATGAAATCACACTTTATTCAGACAATATTATTTATAAAGGCACATATTCTAATTCGCTTTATCTCTTTTACATAAGCATGATTTTCATTTTATCATTTACAAAAGTTTTTACTATTTCATTTATATAATGTTGTACCAATTAATACTTGAAATACTACAACCTTAAATTTAATTTATAACAAAAGCGAGTCACGTTCATGACATACACAAAAACATGCCCTCAAGACCAAAATGTAGTTTTAAATTAATTGAAACATTAAATGTTTAACCATTAACACTTTCATAAATATCGAGCAAAACATCCGGTGTCGACCGCACAGACCAATTTATTAACTATCAAATTTTTAAATAAATCTTACAACTTAACAAATTATGGTCTTGTTATTCAGATTAACCTTCTTTTGCCATTGAACTGCAGCAAACATTATTAACTGTAGCACGTTTAACTAATTGAAGTAATTTAGTGACTAAATTCATAGATCTCCATGAGAGTAAATAATATATTTATGAATGTGTTCACATATTTTTCAGTAGATACAGATTTTTTCAACGTTTTTATTCTTATTGCTATTGTTGTTATGGCGGTGGGCCTTATAATATTAACAATTTACTACAAACCCATTTCCATTATCTCTAATCCAAGAAAGGATGTGAGTAGCCAGAATTTCCAAATTACATATGCCTCGGGCAATTTTATTGCGAATGTTTTAAATCACATTTACCTATTTCTAACCGAGAGAGAGTGTGGCTACCCATAACCAGTCGTTCTTTATTTCACAATATATTTACACCTTCTAAAATTGGCTGAGAAATTTCTAATGCTTAAACTAATCTGGCTATTCCTTTTTGGATGTTATAACTGCAAGAAAGGTAATGAAATAATCACAATGGCGAGGCTCATATAAAATGTAAAAGAGTGAATTTCCCGGTGCCATTTATAACATGGCATCGATGAAATCCATACAAAAATACGTAGTTATAACTTTTAAATATTTTTTTCTAATGAGATGAAATAGTAATCTATGCGGAGCCATAAATATTTTAGTTATAGGACTAATAGATATTCCACAAAAAAACATTAAACCTCTAAATTTTTCATTTCCGAGGTTGTCCGCACGCCACCTTGACGTGAATTATAGCTTATTGAAAAAAATCTATTGGTTGTTTTTACAAAAACATAGCTTTATTTGTTACTTGAATAGTTGTAGTATCGTTGCGAAAAACGTTTATTTAAATATTTAAACAATACAACTAATAGTTACTACAAACTCATTTGTCCCAGGAACACCATTCATTACCATGCCCTATACTTATTTAGGAATATTATTTTATTAAAAGACTTTCTTCACCCCCACTCTGTGCTAAACGTTACGTCTTAGTGCCGCCCAAGTGCTCAACGTAGGAGGAAGTACACAAGTATCTGCGTTTTCGCGCCTTAAATGTAAGTATAATTTTTTTTCGTTACTCGTCATTTTCTCTTTCATTGCCATGGGTAGGTATAACTTATGTTTTAAAAAGATTGTCTTCTTGTAAAGGTATTCAATAGAACACTATTTCTATTATGGATGTATGTTTAGTATTTAATCATTCGAATAATAAATAAGTTATAAGTAATTTAACATTTTTGCCTTGTTTTTCATTGCCATGCTTTCATTTTCATGGTTTCCGTGGCCAAAATTTGCTATGGAAATGAAAAAACAGCCACTAAAATGAAAAGAATTTCATTGCCGTGACCTGATTTTTCATTTCCATGGCATAGTCATTCACTTCCATGGCCTGGTAGTTCATTTCCGTGGCTTAGTGTTTCATTCCCATAATCAATTTTTTCATTGCCATGGTATGATTAAATCTAAAGTATTACAGTAATAGCGAATAACAAAACAGGTCTCATGGAATTTTTACGTATTTAACAAAATTATGCTTTCAAGCTTACTATGAGCTCATAGTTAATACAAGGTATTATATGACAATGAGACAATATTATAAGATCCGTGTTAAGGAAGATATTTTATACTAGGCTTCAAAGCTTATAAAATTTTGCGACCGCCACATACTAATATTAGCGCTATTAGTACTGACAATTAGTATAGGAATCGAAAAAATATGACAGATTTATTTTATTTGATACATCAAACTCAGAGGTATCTTCAAACTTATAAATGAAATGTTAATTCATCGTCATGAAATACCTAGTAGACCTAAATCGCTCACTCACACATATTCTTTAGATGATGATAATAATGGGCTGCTTATTTTAAGGTGTCGTGATGTCCAAACAAAAATTAACCGAAGAGAAAAGAAAGAAAAAGATTGGCTGAGCAAAAGCGACGCCAAAAAATAAGAAGCGATCTTGTACTACGAGATCAGAATCGTATAAGAGAAACAGACAATATACAAAGATTGTGCAATTGTTAAAGATTATCCATAAGTTTTAAGCTTATGACTTTTTATATTTACTTGACAAAAGATGAAAAATAAGATAATTATAGTATTACTCTTTTTGATAATAATGGGGTGTGATTATTGCCAGTAAAACATCAAAAAATGTGCCTTGTTCAGCTTTGGATTTAAAAACAAAATTTGTGTTGTAAGGGTTTAAAAATGATATTTTGTATAACTACCTGTCTGTTTTATTTTTGTCAATCTAGTTATTTTACAATTTAAATAAATAATAGTACGTTACCTACTTTGATTCCGATACCTTTGTTTTATATAACTTTTTTTTTATAAATATACAGAATATATACAATACAATTAAAAAAAAAAGTTGATCATCAGAAAAGATTACAGGCTATCGATGGATAACAAGAAAAGCACAGGACTGTTTGTCTCAGAGATCATTGAAGGAGGCCTATGTCTGAGACCAACAATGTTAAAAATAATTGACAAATGTTTAGTTAATTCAATTCAAGTAGACACTCACTGCAAAAATAATAATATCTGAATATGGCTTTCTCATTGTGAGATATACAATTTTGAAAAGGATTTTCATTCCCGTGGTACAGATCTTTCATTACCGTGGACGCTCGATTCATTTCCGTGCACGCGTGTTTCATTTCCATGTACTCTTGTTTCATTGCCATGGCATTGAATTTTTAATAATGTAAATCTCACTAGTTTTATAAGTTATCTGCTGGATATTAAGATATAATGTATAAATTATCAAAAACTTCAATAATATCGATCAAAAATAAATAAAAACCTTGATTTAAAAAAATCCACGGAAATCAATATTTTAACGGTCTTGTTGAAATCCACCCAAAAGTTTCCCAAAGTGTCAAAGCACACTGTCACACGTGAAAGGAAGGACACAGCCCGTTCATGTCGTCTTAGTTCTAATGTGTAACTTATGCGCTTATCTCACTGCTGATTATATCTGTAGCTTTGTTTCTTTCAACGTCAAAATGCGATAAAACGAATTTCGTAATATGTTTTACAGTAAGTGTTGTTTATAAGCAGATTGATACTTTGCGACGATACACAGTCTCAGCCTTCCCTAATGCGAACTAATTGCTTGAGTAGAGTATATGAATCTGATGGAAATCAATTATTTTATTTTAGACATAGTGGTTGCAAACCCAGTCTTCAAAGTAGTCGGAAAATTTACAATTTCATACTAACTTAGCAAACGACATAATGCCACGTATCACGAATTAAATTTTCATGTCAAAAAATTTTTTATAAGATTTACAAAAAAGACAGTTCTTAACTAGTTATTTTTTAGTAGGCCATGTACGTACGTCATTGCTATTCTAAGTCTGACGACTCGAATTTCTCCCCGCGGTCACGTTAACCTGCCTGTCATAGCTACTATGACAGTAGCAGTTATTAGTCCTTATATCTGCATTATATCTAGAGACATGTATGAGCTGTGAGTGGGATATGTAGGAAGATATATTATCATCTGGGAGTAACCATTACGTCTTGAAGCGGATCTACGTCAAACCAACGTCTGTCTCCGACTTTCATATAACACCAATCAAAATCTATTAAAATCTAAATCGTGATGTAATTAGTATGTAAATGTTCGCGAAGCGGTGTTAGCGGTCACATAACGTTACACATGTGTTACGGTTAGGGATTGTAGCCGCCCTTGGCTCGGTGACCGCGAATGAACTGTACTCCAACCTGCCCCGGCTCAGCCATGCACCATGCGATATGATCTAACACGGATTTGGACCAGCCAATCTTTTGCTAAAATATATAATACAAAAAATAATTCCTTAACCCTCTTAACTATCATGCGATTATTCATTGGTAAGAGTCACAACCTGAAATAACAACCGTGATAGCTCAATGCGTAGAACACCCGCCTTTTATGCAGACGGGTGTGAATTCAAATACCGGGCCTAGCCTACACCAATTTTTATTTTCTAAAAGTCATTCGAATGGTCTATTTTACCATGGTTCTTAACGGTGAGGGCAAACTTCGTGAGATACCTATATGGCTGCGTTGTACTTAGTAATGTGACAGTGTATTCGTACAAAAAGGCGACAGGCCTGCCCCCTAACACGTGAGTACACTGTCCATGCAAAACGTGAGTACTCTGAACACCAGGTGACAAAGTCACGTGATGTTCAGAAGTATTAGTACCTCTGCCAACCCCTTCGGGGATATTCGGCGTGAACGTTTATGTTATGTTATATACATCTACAGTAAATGTAATCCTATGTTTTCCAATCCATCAACCCAACTAACAACTATTCGGAGAGGATTACATATCATGCTGAGAGAACTCAAACACATACATTACTAACGTTGATAGATGCATCAAAGTAATAAAGTGACAGAACGTAACGAGGTGTGTAAGGCTGCATCATCGGCCCTGTTTGCTCGCTAAATTATACAGCTTGATTTATTATGACCAACAAATTTATAATTCAGATAGATGTACCATAACTTACTTAATCTAATTTCTATGCTTGCATTGAATAAAATTGTGAGAACCACAAGTCAATGACGTTTATTAATAATAAATTATTACACCGAACCACAGATTAGCTTTTTTAAGGTCGTATTTAGGGGTCACCAAACATTTTGAGATTACCAGATAATAATACTACGAAATTATTTACCTATATAATAATGATTAGATATGTATTACACCTGTTCAGTTTATCAATCAAGATCATCAACATAAAAATCCATTCATAAAAGTTCTGTTTTACAAATCGATTCAATAAATAAAGCTTAAACGGTTTATCAGATTGGCTTTGAAACGGGCAATTAGTTTGTGAAATTAATCATTAGTGTGTTCATATTCTCTTGTATGCGGCTCGGTCGCGGCCGCGTCACGACCATTGATAAACAATGTTGGCGAACAATTACAGGCTACGTGCTCGCACGTTTGTGTTATCTAAACTCGATAGGCTCTCGAGGGATGACTGTGAATGATTCTCATAACATTATTACTCACATGTACAACATGTTATTAAAATAGCGGAGACATTCTCCAAGGGTTCACTTAACAAACATCAAACAATCGTGCATTTTATATCGATCTATATGATTTCAATGTAATGGTTTTGCTATTAATTGCAAAGGATAAATACGTTGCTACATATCTAAGATTTATGAGTAATTTTACTATTTTGTATTATTAAAACGTTCGTTTTTTTATATTTTAAAGTGCTAATGAAAAGCAAATGCGATTAGAAAATCCCAAAGTGGGTGTATTTCCAAATTACTATTTATCCCCGGGGCGCTGTAGTTAGTTAAGTGTCATTTACCAATTTTTTGCAGATAATATCTTTAGTTAGGGAAGTTTCTGGTTATTATTTTATTTTGGAGTACTTATAAATTTTAGCTATATTTCCTGAAGAAAATTACAAACTAAATCTCTCCGATGTTTTAAACGCGTAGATTCCGTAATAAAACCAATAAAATATTTGCAAACAATCTTGATGATTTTAAATTGACATAATTGAGCTTTTATGAGTTGCTAATAGAAGTTCTGATTACAAAGTTTTTATGGTAGATTTTTATAACTCCCATAATTTCAAAAAAGTTCCCCAGCGTAAGTAACAAATATATCCCGTTTGTCAGGTGATAGCCCACGTGTCGGGCGGCCACATCAACCCAGCCGTGACGTGCGGGCTGCTGTTCTCCGGAGACATCAAGCTGTTGAAAGCGGCGTTCTACATCGCCGTGCAGGTGCTCGGAGCCATCGGCGGAGCGGCTTTTATCAGGGTAAGAACACAAGTTTATATTCACTGTATACTGAACTTTACTTTTATAAAAGAGGACGAAGTTTTAGTTTATAGTATGGTGAACTGCGCTTATGAATTATTGAGGTTAATTTCTCGGGGTAATAACTTTTTATCCATCTTAACAGTCTTGTCAGCCATAACTTTTTTGATAAAGTAAAGACAAATAATACTTAACTTTCCTCAACTTAATACATACTTTGGGAATAAATAAAAGTGTATTTGCATGTGCGTCATGTCAAATATATGGAAGTGTGTAAAAGCATTTTTCATAGATTTTTTGTTTTTACGCTAGGTAAGGTGCAATGTTTTTTAAATGCCTAATATCAATAAATAATATCTCTAATAATAACTCTTAAACTATTGGTATGCAGAATTTCATACTTCTCCGCCAGCGCAATAAAATAAAAGAATACCAAAGTTTTTGCTGCTATATTACTACCTTATAAAGATTAAATATTACGTACAATTATATGCACCTATTTACAACGTCAATCTAAGTCCATATTTATTTCCCCCAGCATGATTTTTCTAGAACAACTTAGAGTAATAAGCGAGACACGCAGTCCACATATGGCGCGGTGTAATTCATATAGAAGGTACAAAAAGCTCCGGCTCGCCCTGACACTGATGAGCTTAGAATAAAAGGTGCAAATTGGAGCAGGGACCTTCGACTACATTGCATGCTCGTTAACTCATACGTTACTTAGATAATCTACCTGTTAGATTTCAATGAGATTTAAAAGTTCTGTTTACGAAGTCGAATAAGCTTCAATTAGACACACATAATGTCAAAGAATATATTGGAAGTTTAAGCGGATAAGAAAAGAGGCTGTACTCCAATTCGTGCATAAGTATAAAAAACTTGTAATAATATTCTGGTGAGGTGTTTTTATAATTATATTACTTTGATGATTTATACTCTTTCCATATTATATATTGTAAAAATGTGTCATCTAAAACAATTCAATTAAATAATAAATAAAAATTAGTTACCCACTGTAGCGTAAAAAAATGCTTTGTGAATAAGAAAAACTACAGGCGAACGTAAAGTTCAATTAAATTGCAATAATTTACATTTTAGCGACAGATATCCACAAATTTTAATTAGTATATACTGCAATTGAAATAATATAAATATTTTTAAGGACATCAATCTCATTTAATAAAATTTTAATGAAATTCATATTTATAATCCATCTGGCATTGACTTTTCAATTCGCACACCCTTCATGTCGGTTCGTTTGAGTAATCGAATGCGAATTGAATGGATATTTGCATATTGGGGACGATATCTCGAACAATAGACTAGTAGTTATGATAATGCTATGATATCTGTAGCATTAATAATTATATATCTTAATATTGACAGGTCATGTAGATAGGCAATGACCTTTTGCAAAAAAAGTTGTTCTTTAGTTTCTTTAACAAATGTTATTAAACATCTTAGTATGCTGCATCTTATGTATTTCATAGGAATCGAAACTACTTACCTTTACTCACAGCTAACCCCAAAAAGGGTAAATAAGGAAAAAAAATGTTTCCCCTTTTGGACATTTAGAGGAAAATGATGAATATGTGACCGAGTCTGGGCGACTCATTTAAACCGCCTCAGTACCCTAAGTTGTCCCGTTTGACACTTAAGAAATGGTGTAGTGCTTCCTAAAGCGACCTTATACAATTGTCTTCGTTATGTTTTAGCTTGCAGTTCCGGATGATCGCATCAACGGATTTGGAATGACTCTCCCTGGGCCTGGCGTCACTGATGGACAAGTAAGATTTTGTTTGTTATGTAAAGAAAGAAAAACATTTATTTATTGCCATGCACACCTGGGTAAACAATAAATATATATACATAATCTTTATAGGACCAGTGCAATAGCATTTTACTCAACAATTTTAGAATTTGAATAAATTCGATTTACTTTTCACGCGATATAACTGTACCAAAAAAGAAACTATATATATATATTATATTAAGATTAACTTATTTCAATAAGTCGAATATTGAAGAAGGATCTTAAATTTCTAAACATAACTTAAATACAATCTAATCTTATCTAACATCACTGTAAAACCTTTGATCATTTTGTTATCACTTTTGAACGCTAATTGCTAAAATGGAAGCTAAACGTAAAACATAAAGATTGTTGATAATGTAAATTGATCCTGAAAATTTAGGTTTCACTTCTTATATTAAATAAATATACCGACATATTTTACGCAGATTAAGTTAGCCCAGAACTAAGTAAAACTGTATTATGGCATTCTAACTCGACGATATATTTTAATATTAGATATGTAATACACATATAAATAATGTCAAAGACTAAGAAACAATCATTAATGCTCATCACATAAATGTTGCTCTCAGCGGGGATCGAACCCGACACCTCCGGGCCGAGAAGCTAGCCACCTATCCACTCGGCTACGGACGTCGTCAAAATATAGGGCAGCTATACAAAATATAGCGCTACAACATGACATATCGTTTACGCCTTACACATATATTACCGAATAATTGGTAAGGACACAAATTCTTAATTTTTTTTATATATTTAATACAACAACTACAATATTATTCTAGTTTTTGCACTGACTAATTCTTATGACTAATGCAGTCAGTCACGTACGTGAGAATTAAATGTAATAAAAAGAGTTATTTTATTATCTAGTGTGCGTAACAAACATAAATTTGCAATTTTATGACGCTTTGCGACGTAGTAATAATGCTATGTAACTAAATTCTCGATACAGCAATTCAGTCACGATCTGAAAGACAGAACTAAAGTAAGATTTATAATTGCTTATGATGAAAATTCAAACGCTAGCTAACGCTATTGTGGCTAGTCTAATAAATAATAGCTCAGCGTATGTGCTCTGTATTATTTGCTACTGTTTCATCTATACTACGACCTCCCACAAGATGGACACAGTACAAAGCTCTCTGAAAGCGGCCTTGGTCTATCTGCCACCGTAATCTTACGGATTAGATAAAAAAAATAGGCTCAATGCTCAAGGGGCTAGGTTGAGATCCTGGAGGTTTAACACACAAATTAATTCTTGGAGTCATCACCAATAAAACCATGATGTAAGTTGAACGTCTTGATTGAGCAATAAGTTGGAAAACCAACAAACCCTACACTCAAAGGTAGATCTGCAATGGCGCTCTAGTTCCAACCCTATTTAGGATAGGCTCTGGGTAGGACTTCAAGAGATGAGACTTATAAATGTGATATAATGATAATGATGATGTATGCACAGGCGGTGCTGATCGAGGCGCTGATCACGTTCGTGCTGGTGGCGGTGGTGAAGGCGGTGTGCGACGGCAACCGACTGGACTTGAAGGGCTCCGGCCCGCTCGCCATCGGACTCAGCATCACGGCTTGCCATGCCGCTGCGGTAAGTATTGCGCTTATATTATGCTTTTCGTTTTAAACTTTGCCGTGTTTTTGCCTGCACTAAAGGAATTTATCCCAAAAAAGGGGTGGCCAGAGCTATGGAATTTGGTGTTCATCAGGCTCTTTTCAAATGTTTTTATTGAAAAAACAGTCAAATAGATTGTCGGTTATGGGTTTTAAATCGTATCGTCCGGCAACTAATTATAAACCTCGTATTATTAATCCGTTATACTACTACTACTATGGCACTATAACAGACATGAGTAATTATTGTTCTAAGCCAAACCCTGGCTATTTTTATCTCAATATATTTTTATGTTACATTGCAAATCGTATTTTATAACTGGTATAATATAATTATTTTCCCTTCAGATCCCGTTCACCGGATCCAGTATGAACCCTGCGCGCTCTATCGGACCTGCTCTAGTCATGGGGAACTGGACTTCTCAATGGGTAAGACACCATTTTTGTTATCTACAATAGGTAAATGCTTCAAATTAAGAGTAATGCAATTTGTCATTCTTGGTAAAAGACAAGATCTTCATATTTTACGATATATATCAGGCCGGAGGTGCGGGTTTGATGTTCACTGAAAATTATGTTGTCGTGGAAATATGTACATGGAATTAAGTACTGCAACAAGTCTTGTTTTATTTTAACACCTCACGCTTGTGTGAAATGTAGTTATGTTAATGTATTTATCGAGAAATTATTCAGAAAATTATATACATTACATATTTAATGTCTTTTAAAATTTGTATTGCTATCTTAGGATGCACCTGAAAAGTCCCGCTTTTTTATATAAATCAACATTGTTTACAAACCACGCTGTTCCTTACCCTGTACTTTCATAAAATACAGAAATAATTTTATCAATAAAATAGAAGTTATAATTAAGTTAGTTCGTGACTGCAGTTCCTGGTACACAGCTGTAGTAAACAGTATGTAGAGCTAGTTTAATATAGGTACTTAATTGCACCATCACTTTCACTGCTCACTTGAAATATTTTATTGCCGTTCTCTATTCGCCTAGGAGTCTTTGGAATATCCCATTGAGTCAATTTTGTTTAAGGCATACGTATACTCACGCCATTAGTTCCTCTTGGGTTAGTTGGAGACTATCGATCGCCACTTTGTACGATCCTGGCAAACCTCTTTAGCTTCGTTCACATTAAAAAATCTTTTCATACATGCTCCTTTATTCTTCATATACTTATTGGACGCCCGCCTTTTCGAGCACGTTATGTATTTGGTCCAAATGTGCCGATCGCAGTCGTCCCCTACTAACATCACCTTCCACATTGGCTCTATAGATCTCTTTCACCAATTTACTAACATCCATGCTCTTTATGGATCTAAATCAACTCAATATTCCTTTTTATGTTTCTTAATGTAAAATGTATTATTAACATATTTAATTCGCTATTTACTCTAGAAATATCAAGATTTACCTATGTCCTTTCGTTATACGTATGCGCTTGAGAACTACAAGTGTTTGCTTGAATGTTATTACAATCAATATTTTCAAATAATACATCGCGAAGATAAATGTTAAAATAACAAGTTATCCTCCGTCAGTCAACACGCTTGTTTGTCCAGTCGACTGGATACGAGAACGTTCCATTAATGGACATTGTTTTCTTGTGGTCAATATTTGGCGGGATTCTGCGATAACTCAGAAATTTAACTTTGACCTTAAGAAGATAAACTGAAGCATTTAAAGAGCATCCTTGGATGAAGAATCTAGAATCTCTTCAATTGTCTCAAATATTTCCAAATAAACAAGCGGTGTGGGCGCTGTCATAATTGGTCTATAAAATGTGGGTAATTTCGGTACTACAAACTTAGTATAACTTATTAGTGTAAATGCTACGTTTTTATCTAACGACCAAATTTGTGAGCAGATCCAAAGATTGGAATACCCATTTTACGCACATGATGGACAAAGATCATCAGGTGATGATGTACCACTAAGTAACAATCACAAATCAAAGTTCTCCATATTAGTCCTTGTGAGGCAAAATAAATGTTTATTTCAAAAAACAAGATTAATAAAAAAAGGCGAAAATACTAAATAATTATATACAAAACTTGATTTATGCCATTGCCTATTATTATATTTTTTTAAATTATAAATACTTACAGACGGCGCTATTACAGTGACTCCTCCTCTTTTTTATGTAAATATAAACTCCTTAAAATATAAATATTAAATATTCAAACTTAAATCTAGACCTAACTATGACGAACTTAGTTTACGTTTGAAGGCGTGTGAATATAAGCAATGCAAGTAAATATATACTTTAAACTGAAACAAAACCAAATTAAAACGTAGCTATAATGTCCACAAGGAAGCAAATAGTGGGCTTATAATTAATACTCCGCAGCTTCTAGCAGAATAATGGAATAAGATATAAAAAAATATGGTTATCCCCCAATCTATTAATAATCCCCAGATGCCTTGTCATACCATCTTTATTGATAATGGTAGCCGTAAGAAACGACTAAGGGAAACGGGGCAATTAAAATGACTTTTGAAAACTTAATACCAACGATCCAACTTCCAAAAAAGACAAAAAAAATGATAATTTCAAAGATCTAAATCCTCTATAAATAAAGAATAAATAAAGGAAAGAAAAATTTCGACACAGGTGGGAATCGAACCCAACACGGTAGCTCAATTGGCAGAGCGATGGTGGCGTATACCCGAGGTCGTGGTGTAAAATTTTTCTTTCCTTTATTTATTCTTTATTTAATGAGGTTTTCATGAACAAAAAGATTTAAATCTAGATCCCTTATTTAGATTATAGACTAACCAAAGATCCGTAATATACCGTAAGCTAGAGAAGTGGTTGTGTTACTCAAAATAATAATAGATAACAAGGTAGTGACATAACAGCACGTAATAACCCAAAGAAAGGCCTAACATTCACACACATCAGTCGACCGTGAGCTCAGAGATAACAAAAGCAATATGAATTCAAAATAATAGTATTGTGTGGGCTCTCCCGCGGTAGCTACAGAAAGCGTGATGGACTATAACGACTGCTGTATACTTAATACATCACACAGGTTTATATTTGATCACATAACATCGCTAATATAAGAACTATTCTATTGTCCGCGTGGAGTATACTCCATTGAAATACGCACAATAATGGTATAGAACAGTTTTCACTATTGTTCGTAGTCTGTTTATTCTGGACATTCCCTGTTTACTTTAATACTATTGTTTGATATTGAAATTAACAACAAATCTGTAATGTTCCTATCTGATGTACATAACTAGTCCTTGTGACTTTCCCCGAAGAAAGACTTTATATCCTTGTGTATTTAATAGAATCAGGCACCCTCCGCAGATATTGTTATGTCATATAACACTTTACAATTCATCATAATAAAATGCGCAGAAGACTTCAAAATAGAGATGAAATCCGCGACCATCGGCTATCACAAGCCCCCTGACCCCAGTTTGGAGTTGCCCCAAAAATAGAGCCTCACTATCGAGTCGCTTTGAAACCAACCCCTAGTTGTTTTGTTGTTGTGTTTTAAATCAGAAACCAAATATACAATTAAAACTTATGATCTTGTTCCAGGTGTACTGGGTGGGTCCCATCACGGGGGGCGTCGTCGCCGGGATCCTCTACCGATATGTCTTCCGCATCGGCAAGCCCAAGGAAAGCGGATCATACGACTTCTAACCACTGATATTATCTATATTTATGAAACGGCAAATGAAATATGTTGTAATGTCACTCCGAACTCGATTATTTATGTTATACGAACCGATAATAACTTCCAATCATTAATTTGGCTGTATAAACTCAAACCAAAGTCTCGAAAGGTGCTATTGAAAATGTGTTTGGTGCCACTTTCTAAGAACTGTTAAATTATGGTATTGTCAATGTGACTATCATTTACGATTGGATTCGTTACTTTAATCTATTGATTATATCTATGTTTAGGACCATGTTCACCATTTCAATCTGAATACACATATCACATATCTGCTTTAGGTTATTTTTTATCTGTTAAGAGTTACAACTAAGATTATTTATATAATATTAATAAGATATAAGCATTTTTGTTACAAAATGTTTTTGAAGTGCCTGTGTTATCTAAAAATTAAGTTTAGCTTATTATAATAAACTGTATTAAATATTTACATCAAAAAAAACATATGCATTTTTATTATTATATATTAATCTTATTTTATTTTACTGTTATTTTATGCTTTTCTTACATATATTTTTTTTGTTGTTAAAATCATATTTATAGCTTTATAATAATTTTGTATGCAAGCTGTACTCACTTTTTATAGAGACTGCAACGTGCAGGATAGTTATTTAGATTTACTATTGTTACTTTTGTTGTAAGTCCTCTGTCTGTGAGTCTTTAAATAAATAAAAAAAAAAAAAAAAAATTATTTCACACTTTTAAAACCAAGTGTTGTAAAACGTATTGTAAGAGTAATAATGGATAGATGACCATCACTCTCTGAGGCAATAGGCATCCACAACCTGAGCAAATACCTCCCTCTCTTATTAATATACGACAGTTGTGCCCCGAAATAGCCTTGCATCTGTACAATTTGTGCTACCAACTGAGAATTGCATAGTTTGGGCTATGTCAGGTATGTAGTATTAATTACTACCACTTGATCTTAAATAACACTTACAATGCCTTTGTCCTCAAAGACAAAAGCATAACATCGAAATTATAGTGCTATGACGCAGATTCATCAAGTTAATTAACGATGAGAGAAAATTGTACGAGTGCATAAAGTGCCTTGTTTCCCATCTAGTAAGCACATGTGTACACTGCCTAGGAAAACAAAGCAAAAGGTATATATATAGGATATACGTAAGCAATACTTTTTTAGAAATTAGGGGTCCAAGAGAATAAACGCTATGTTTATGTCTACTTTTAAATAGCCTCATCAGCCTTATAGCCTCGATGCCTTACAAGATACCTATGTAGTTCTATACAAGAAATATTATTTTGAATTCATACAGCCCGCAGAAATCACGATCTTAAAGATAATCAAGATCTTAAAGAAAACCGTTCACCCTATGATGTCTTGAACAAAATGCATAGACATCTTAATTTCCATAAAATGTGAAGGTATTAGGTCTTCAGAGCGTGTTATCATCATGTACATCAACAGAGAAAAATATAACAAAAAAATATTGACCAACTTTTGCAGCTAATTGGGAAGAACACCTCTCCCGTGAAAAGTCGATGTAGGGCCAACCCAATGTGGATTAATGTGAGTTACATTGATCAAAGTATTATCGGTGTAAAAAATGAGATAGAATACAAGGCTGAGTAAATAAGCAACTATGCTTTTCGGTGTTATTCGACACGAATCTCCTGACTATTTGTATAAAAAATTGCAATGGTCTAAAAGTGACTATCAATTTAAAGTCAGGGCGATTGTGCCAATGCATCGTTTGGTGGCTTTTCGAGGCAGTTTCAGATTCGCGGCGTCCAAATGCTGGAATGACCTCCCTCCACCAATTCGTAGTCTAACCAGTAAATTCACCTTCAAGCGAAAGCTTAAAAACCTTTTGCTACTTCAACAAAATCCTTTGGCTAATCCCCCACCCATTCTTCCTTATTAAATAGAAGTAGACAATCAATGGATCAAACAATTATATTAGTTTTCCCTTTGTAAATAAAGTATACGGATATATATGACTATTCGAAATGTCTTTGCTATTATCGTTTATTAATTTTTAGTTATGTGTCGTATGAAATTATCATTTCATTGTATTTTATTTATTTATTTTTTTCTATTTAACTTTTTGTCAATTTGTTTAAATATATCAATTTTGTATATTCATGTTTAGGTTCTGTTGATTTGTTTGATATTTTTATATATTTAAAATATATGCATGCATTATGTATATATATATTAATAGTTCGTGCATCACCTCTACTTGGCGGTGACTGAAAATCAGTGTTGTGAGGTATTAACTCACAACGAAAATGCTGAGTCATCTGCCAATTCATTGCTACGCAGGTAATGGCTATTCTTGTGACAGGTTCTTAATAATTTTATTAAGTCATCATATATTTTGGTTCGTTTTAATTTATGTTTGCTTTTTTTTATTTTATAACTCATGTTTTATTTTGAGTTTTTTTTTTTTTTATTATTTATTTTTGTTAACTTATATATTACTATTATTATTTTTATTTTTTTTCTTTTGTTGTAAAACCAACCTTAATATTATTTTGTTGTTATGTTTCATGTATGGTTTACTCAAGCTTAGCAATGAATAAATGTTTTTCTTTCTTTCTTTCTTTCTTTCTTTCTATAATCTCCCCGATCGCGTAAATACTGAGAGGCAAAAAGTGAATACTCTGAATAACACGGTCCTGCTTATCACATCACATGTATAAGAGTATTAGGACCAGGACCTTTGTCACTCCTTCTTAGATATACAGCACAAACCATAGCTATAAGAGACACATAAATTAGCCAACATTTCTTGACAGCAGCATTTGCGTCCATAGGCTGAGTCCCAGCGTTTTTCAGTCTAAATCGAAGAGATATAATCGAAAGCTTATAATATCGGTAGCACGTAGAACATTAAGCTCATGAAGCAATATGGCAACATTAGAGACCAAGTAACACACCTAGTCCAAATACTCGTATAAGGCATTTGGTCTAGAGGTTACATATGCCACAGATTTGCAAGTGTAATGTATAGCCTAACACGCTGCCCCAATTCTCGAGCAAGCCCTTTGTGTCGCATTCGTATTTTGACCTCAACACTTTGTTACGAAATTGTAGATAAACAATTTGATGACCCTGCTTTTAGCAACAAAGAGTTGGAATCGATCTTCAAGGCGAAATTTATTCAATGTATTGAAGATAAAAAAAATACGAGCAACTATATTTTGAATCGTTTTTTGCTGCAGCATAATCTGTATATGAATATTTGCGTAAGCGTAAAACGTTGACAATACCATTATTAGTGAGAACGCCGGCGAATAAAATGACTTAATAAGAGAGAAAAATATTGAATACATTTTTCGTTTGCTGTAAAGTATTATCTTCTAATATAGGTATGAATAACACCGAAAACATTTTCATGTAAAATATTGCGAAGGCGAGACCATATGACTCGCACTGTAAAAATATATAAGATCTCATGTAGAGCCAAGTTAATAACTCTACACGCCCTAACTCTACAAGGCCTACCTTCACAAATTCTACACCTTAGTCAAAATATGTGGTTATATATATCCGAACTCTTATTTTATGCATTAAAAAAGCGGCCAAGAGCGAGATGGATTCGCTAATGAAGGGTTCCGTAGCAGCACTAGCAAGTCATTTGATTTATGACGTTTAAAAATAAAACTACTGGCTAGATCTCATTCAAATAAATTTTTGTTAGTAGTTTGTATAGTAATACACATCATATATTTTTTTCAGTTTTATCATGCCCATATTTTAGAAGTTACGGGGGGGGGACACACATTTTACCACTTTGGAAAAGTCTCTCGCGCAAACTATTCAGTTTTGGAAAAAATGATATAAGAAACCTCAACATCATTTTCAAATACCTTTTGATAGATACCCCACACGTATAGGTTTGTAGAAAAAAAAAATTGAGTTGCAGTTCTTTGTATGGAGAACCCTAAAAATTTTGGTTTTTTTTTTCAGATTTTATTTTAAAATCCTAATGCGGTTTACAGAATACATCTACGCACCAATTTTCAATAATGTAGTTCTTATAGTTTCGGAATAAACTGGCTGTGACATACGGACGGACGGACGGACGGACGGACGGACGGACGGACAGACAGACAGACATGACGAATCTATAAGGGGTCCCGTTTTTGCCATTTGGCTACGGAACCCTAAAAAAGGGTTGCGTGATAAAAATTAGAAGTTTTATATTATTTCTGTATTTTGTTTACTAAAATTAGCTTAGGTACATAAAAAAATCAATCTTCTACAATTATCGGAAATACTCTAAAAATAAAAAGATAATGATTGATTTCAATAAAATATAAATTATAGTAGTTTGAATGTTTTTGACATGAAAACGTCATGTGGGGATTATTACTAATAAATAAAAGATAAATAAAGGAAAGAAAAATTTCGACACCGGCGGGGTTCGAAAGTACAGTAGCTACGAAATTAAAATTTTATATGTTTAATAGGTCTACTATTAACAACATACCCCAAATTCCGATTTGGTTGATCTCGCATAATCCAAACCCAAGTTATAAAAAAAACGACGAAGTGCTTTGAGAAAAGGTTGGTAGTGCCTTTACGCTTCGTTTGGCTTGTCTTTGTAATGTGTTTGTAACAAAACATATGCGGAACAAGGCGGGCAGACCCTATGTTTTTTTTATTAATATATGATGATATGGTTAGATCATAGATTTAATATAGTGGTAAAGTAACTATGTATATTTGGCCGTTTTATTCAGAATCATTAGTCAATAGCAAGCAAGAAAAAAACCACAAGCAGGAGCTTTTTTAAGTTTCACTTGTATTTATAAGTTAGGAGTAGGAGAAGCTAATCCACATTTTTTTTTCAGATAAAACGTTGATATAGTCTCCAATCGCATCGCCCAAAACTAATTTAATATCCGCCTCTTACAACACCTGTGGGTAGAAAGGGGTAGTGACATTCTAAATCGGCAATACACGGCACTCACAGCAACCACAAAGATCCAAAAAATCAGCAAACTTCTCCACCTTACTTCCAAAAAGTGGATCAGCATTTATTGATAAGTTTTTAGTTTAGATCAAAACTTTTAGTATTATGTCTTCAAATTGAGTTACAAACAATAATACTCGTACGTCGACCATTTTTAAGGCCAAATAAGAAAGTTACGACATTGTTTGTAGTTTATAAAAGCATCTCTGAGCGGTGAGAATAGCTTTGTCGTCAGTTCGAGTTCGTTCGGAAGAAGACATTAATAATTCCCTTCTTGATGTCAAGGTCTCAGGCACTTGACATCATAATTGTTCATCTCGACAAATCGAAGTTGTGCAACTTGCTCTGAATATGTTTTGTGTACGTATAACAAAAACAAACCATAAGTCTATATTTATGATTGTTTTTTGCTTACATGGTTTTGTAAATAATTTATTTTAAACATCAATATTTTAAATTTAACAATAAACTTACCCATTGATAGATGAAAGAAAACTTTTTTTTCGTTATTCTTGTTTTCAAAACATTTTAATGGGTTCTTTATGTATGAAAATTTACTTTTATTGCAATCTGGTTGCAGCTCCAAATTAAATTGCGTGACTCTCTAAGCACTAAGGGATAGTGAAGTATTTATGTTTAAATATTTTTTTTTAATTCAGAAGTATTTATGTTTAAATATATTGATATATTTTTTTATTCAGTCATTCATGTTTAGAATTTTACTGTTCCAACTTACCTTATCCCTTCCCAAGTCAACGCACTCCATTATAAGGTCGCGGACCCGCTAAACTTATGAGGAAATCGCACAATACTGTTTCATACAAACGATGGAGTTTTCTGTCTGGATTATGCCAATGGAACCATATCTTTTTGATTACATTGTATGACTATAAGAAAGAACAGTAAACTTTTAAATGTCTAATTCATAATGAAAATGACAAACAGCGTGATTTGTGAAAGATGTGGTGTGAAAGATTATATTGTAAAAAAGATAAAAAAAGGAATATTAAGATTGTTTGGGCACATAAAGAGCAGAGGATGAATGACAGTAAATTGGTGAGAGAGATCTAAAGAACTGAAGTAGAAGGTAATGTTAGTTGAGGACGACCACAGAAGACGCATTTAGCTGAAATAGAGATTGTGCTCTAAAAAACAGGCGTCCGAAGTATGAAGAACAAAAGAGCGGGTATGAAAAAATTGATGGATGTAAACAAAGCTAGAGAGGTTCGTCAGGATCGTACAAAGTGGCAAACAATAGCCTGTGCCTACCTCAACGGAAAAGAATTGTTTAAGTATATATATGTATCAATTATTGATAGAGTTATAAATTGTCTTCAAAAGCTTAAATAGAACACCACTACTTTTCATGTAGTAAAAGTGAGTTCATAACCTGAATTCAACTCACACTCCAGCAATGTGTCTTTTATTGAGATATGTGTGTTTAATTTACCAAGGGTGTAAATGATGAGTTATTTTTCAGTGTATTCGTACAAATACGGCGATAGGCCTGCCCCCTATCACCTGAATACCAGGTGACATTGTAATGTGATGTTCTAAAGTATTAGTGCCCTTCGGAAATATGCGGCTGGAACTTTTGAGTTTGATAATCAGCCACGCGCAAAGGGTGTCGTGCATACATACATACCTACATATACTCACGGCCATAAATCCCTAAAAGGGTTAACCAAGGCTTCAGCATAAGACATTCCTCAGACACTTTCTTTTGGAAGGTGGGGGAGGACAAGATAGTAAAATGAAGGTTGTTGGTGATGGGTCTCCAATCGTATCGCCCAAAACCCCATAAGAAGTCCTAATACCCTTAGTCGCCCGTTACGATAACCCATGGGAAGTAATGGGGTAGTGGTATTCTAAGCCACACAACACAGCAGCACACTACAGAACTACCTGTAAGCAATGGGTGCATACATATTTTCACGCTATTGAATTCCCTTCGTGGTTTGCAGAAAATACCGATTACCACTTTGAGTTATGATGATCCTAGTCACGTAGAAGTAGCCTGACTATCTGCTACTATTAAGTAGATTTTTTAAGCACCATCCATCAACAAATTTAATAGGAAAAATGGGTTAAACTTAGTTATAGCTTCTAAAACATATACTCATAACTCACAAAATTGTAAGTGGATCCCGATATCACAATACGAGTATGTGTTAAAACCTCATAAAATTTGTGAAAGCCGTGTCTAAAGATTTCTTTATTAAATTAATACTACTATTTACTCGGGAACCAGCCTAATTAAAATATAAATTCAATCTGCTTAATTTTATATTGTGATTTTGGAGTCCTTAATTGAGAGAAATCAGGTGTTTTTATTAAAAATTTGTAAAAGGTTTATTGAAGCCCAACTTCAAGCTCATTTGCATTTGTCATTTTCTGATGAATCCCCGCATAAACAATGGAGGAAGATTTGTGGATTAGTTTAGACCTATCGTTTACAACAGCGGACTCTTTTTGTGTAGTGTTTAGAATAGCACTACCCCATTCCTTCCTGCAGATGTCGTACGACGGGACTAAGAAATTGAGGCTATAAGTGATTGTTGGGTGATGTGAGTGGCGACCCTCAACTAAATTTCATTAATTTTACAATATATGCTCCACATAACATCAAAAGTGCATATTTCTAACTCTGAAGCTCTGGCTTCTGCCTCCTTATAAAACATTATTAATCGAATTATCCGTTTTTAGGATCTTATGATAATACTTTTATGTATCCGGGGCCAACTATTCGACTACCGGAAAGCGTGAATAGATCTTAGTTAGCATATTGTTATAAATAGAGAATTTTTAAGAGGTATAATATCGCTAGACTAAGGAGGGATTTTTAAGGTATAATAAAAAAACACAAATAGAAGAAGCAATAATATAATAAACCAAAGACTACAGATTTGTTTCAAACATCAAGATAAGTATTAAGAGAAGCTAATTACCATAGGAAGCAGTTAGTTCGTACACAACAGATCTGGCGCAGGCGTATTGGCCATCACGGCTGTGCGTCCAACAAACTCTTGATATAGTTATCCGGGTCTGGTATATCGCCGAGCAAACCGGCGACATCACAGAATTCGGCAAATGTGGTACAAGGGAGCAATTCGTCGGTAAGAGTAGCTACTATGCGTTCTGCCGCTTTGGCGTTCGCTTCGTCGTTGTTTCGTATGTACTCGGCTAGCTTCACTGGCCATTGTTCTACTGTTGGTGATGTTACGCTCTGGAAAAGGTGGTACAAATTTTATTGTATTTTACCGTCAGGTACAGAATATAGTTGAGAACACAAGCACGCAACAAAACTTTTCATGGCAAATTACAGTAAAGTACTGTTTAACACGAAATTTTAGTTTTGGCTGATTCGATTTTTTCGTTCTTTCGACACATTACACAAAATCCTACATCTATAGTAAATACTTAACAGTTCGAAAGCTTACCTTGAACATGACAGTGTAGAGCAGGTCGACGAGCGCCATGAAGAGCGCGTAGGGCTTGTAGTCGGTCCAGGGCCGGGGCGCGCGCTGCTCGGCGGCCAGGCTGCGCTGCGGCGGCCCGCCCGGCACCAGCGCGCGCACGTGCCCCACCAGCAGCAGCCGCCGGAGGGTTTCTACGCGGATGGAGAGCCATCTGGAGTGGGTGAGGGTTGTTAGTTGGTAGTTCTTAAAACAATGCTATAAAATGAAACTATTCTAAAGCGGTGCGATTGATTTTATGGTTTTAGTTGGGTAGATTTAATAGGTTTGGGAACATTTATATTTTTCATGCGTCTGTTTATTAAGCGTGATTCATAAGTTCTTATATATACTTTTTATGAATGACAAGAAACCTGGATCATGATCACGGCAGATATAATTAATAAAATAGTGAAAATAAAAATAGCATGAGAAATTCTATCACTGCACGATGCAATAAAAGAAAGAGACGCCGCTTATGTGCGAGTGAGTCCACTAAAGTGTTTTATTTATTTATTTAATTAATACGTACACAAACAGCATTATAACAAACATTACCTTTTTACAAAAATTTTGATTCGGCTCTGTTACAATGCCAAAAAAGTGCACACAACATTATCGGTTATTATCGTTAGCAATTTTCTTCTTCTTGAATAATATTATCAAAGCTACTCAAAACAATAACAAATAATATAAACATAAGTAAAACTCCAAAGAATGACACCAAATTAATAAATAATTATAAAACTAAATAAAGTACAATTAAATTAAAATAACAATAATAATATGATTCAATAAAATTAGCAATAAAGTAAAAATAAGTAAAATGGAACAAAAAACAATTATAAAAAAAAAGTGTACACGAGAGTCAAGGATACTCTACACTATGGATGGGCCCTGTGGTACATACATACATACATATTCTCACGCCGTTAGTTCCCATTGGGGTAGGCAGAGACTATCGATCGCCACTTTGTACGATCCTGGCAAACCTCTCTAGCTTCATTCACATCCATCAATCTTTTCATACATGCTCTTTTATTCTTCGTACTTCGGACACCTGCCTTTTTGAGCACATTTTCTATTTGATCTAAATGTGTCCTCCGACGTCGTCCTCTACTAACATTACCTTCCACATTGGCTCTATATATCTCTTTCACCACTTTACTGTCATCCATCCTCTCTATGTGCCCAAACCATCTCAACATTCCTTTTTCTATCTTTCTTACAATATCATCTTTTACACCACACCTTTCACGAATCACATCATTCCTCACACGATCACATAACCTTACATTACAAACTTTTCTGAGGGATCTCATTTCTACTGCATTTACTCTGCTTTCATGCTTCTTCTGCCACACCCAACATTCACTGCCATACATAAGCGTAGGAACGAGGACAGCATCATGCACAGCCATTCGGGCCTTTTCGGACACCGATTGACTAGACATGAGACTATCCAGTGCTCCATTTACCGCATTACCCTTTTTTACTCTTCTTTCAATGTCTTCATCACACTTTCCATCCCTAGTAAACAAACTTCCCAGATATACGAACTCTTTCACTTGTTCCACTTTCTTACCATTGATCTCAATCACGCATTCAGTCATATTCTCCTCTCTCTCGAAAACCATGGTTTTGGTTTTATCCACATTTACTCTCATTCCTTTTCTTTCAAACGACGCACATGCAATATTCATCATCTCTTGCAACTCCTCAACCGACGATGCAAGTAACACTTGATCATCAGCATATAAGAGGCATTTGATGACGAATCCACCCATTCTCAGTCCATAATCACTTTCACGCAACTCTATCAGACAGTCATCCATGAACAAGTTGAAGAGCCACGGAGAAGCTACACATCCCTGTCGGACACCCCTAGAGATACCGAACCAGTCTGTGTTTTCCCCGTTTATTCTTACACATGCACTAGAATCCTCATAGAGTGATACCAGTGCACGTATAAGTTGGCTCCCCAAGCCGAACTTGGATAACACCTCCCACAAATACTTCCTTACCACCCTATCATACGCCTTCTCTAAATCTATGAAGGAGCAATACACCTTTCGATTCTTGGCTAAGAACTTTTCAGTGATGCTCCTTAAAGAGAAGATTTGATCCATACATCCCATTCCCTTTCTAAATCCTGCTTGCACATCCCAAATTTTGTCATCTGTTTCATTCATCACTCTTTCAATCAATACCTTTGCATACAATTTACCGACAACACTGAGTAGGCTGATTCCGCGGTAGTTTTTAGCTTCCTCGTGTGACCCTTTTCCTTTATATAAGGGCACAATTACTGCCCTGCACCAATCTCGTGGTACTTTACCACTGGACCAACACTTTTGAAAAAGGTACAGCCAGGAAGCCACCAACCCTTTACCAGCCCTCAGCATTTCGATAATTATCCTATCATACCCTGCCGCTTTCCCTACTTTCATACTTTTCAATGCTTTCATTACTTCTTCTATACTAATCTCACTGTCACTACTGTCACCCAATGCCTAATTCCAGTCAACATTGCTGCCAATAGGCGAAGAAATAGGTGAATCCTCTTTTTCAAAGAGTCCCTCAAAATAGTTCTTCCATACTCGTCTTATGCTACTTTCATCCGTCGCCAATTCACCCTGTTCATCTCTCACTACATTCACTCTCGTGTTTTGGGAAACTCCCTTTTCTTTCCGGATATATTTCCAGAACAACTTTTGGTTATTCCGGAAATTATCAGAGAGTTTCCTCTCACACCATTCTATCAAATCAGGCTTTTTCTTTTCTATTTTCTTCTTAACCTCATTCTTAACTCTCTTATATTCATCTTCACTATTCTTCACTACATCATCGATTACTCTCGCATCCATTCGTTTACTAGCTTTAATCGCTAGTAAATCTAACCAAGCTTTCTTCTTATCTCCAACTGCCTCTTTCACATCTTTATCCCACCAACTTGTTGGTGGTCTATCTGTTCTTTTACTCAATCCACATACTTCCGTCGCACATTCAACCATTGACGATTTGAGCACATCCCATACTTCTTCTATTTTCAATTCATCCTTCATCGCCACGCAACTTAGCCTGTCGTCCAATTTCTTCATATATTCATCTCTAATATTTTCATCCTCTTCCAATTTCTCCACTTTTATTCTCGCAAATTCAGTTGTTGACACTTTAGCCCTGTGACGCCAACGCTTGCACAGTCCCCTCAATCGTGATATCACAAGGAAGTGATCTGTGCCAACGTTAATGCCCCTGTAGACTCTGGTGTCAACAACCTTTGCTGTTAGCCTTTCATCCACTATCACAAAATCTATCATACTTTTCTCGCTTCCCCTCTGTCTAGTATACATATGGATATCTTTGTGTTCAAACAACGTGTTCGTAACACAAAGATTCCTCCCCAAACATTCATCAATCACTTTCTCCCCATTCTCGTTCACTCTTTTATCACCAAACTTTCCTAAAACTCTTTCACAACCGTTGCGTGACACCCCAACCCAACCATTAAAATCTCCTAACATAACAATTCTCTCATTCTGATCACACCCATTCTCAACATCGTCTAACAAATTCCAAAACTCCTCCCTCTCGGATAGTGATTTGGACATGTCCGGAGCATACACACAAATTATGCGCATCCGGACCAGCCCCACTTTCACCTTTATCCATAGGAGCCTTGGACTCACACATGCATAATCTTTCATGCACTTCTGCTGCCCTGCCCTGTGGTACTATATCTAAATAACGTTATGCAAATAATAATCATATCGCAACAGAAATATTCCATATGCCGTTTTCTCTTTCTAACCTTCCGAGCTTAATCTTTTGAAAAAGTGTTGTTTATGGCAAAATTTCGTCAAGAAGTTACGATTATGACAGCGCGTACATAGATCGGCCATCTTAATCGACATTTGATCTGTCAAGTTGCTTTGTAAACAAAAGTGTTGAATGTGTTTATTGTGTTTTGGACATTGATTAATCAAGACTTTTTGAAACATCCCCATAAAATAAAATGAGTAACAAATTAGCTGAATACGTCAACGAAAACATCCAAATCCATTCAGAGTCATAAAAATAAATAAAAAAATAGATCCGTACTGCCGAATGTAGATCGTCATCTAAGCAACATCCATAACCAATTAACACTGAATACTAACTTGTCATGCGGATAGAGAAGTAAGGTCATGACGGCGTAGTAAAGAGGCCCGTCCGCGTCGTGCGCGCTCTCCAGCACGCGGCCGCCCGCCCACTGCAGCGATGCCTCCAACGCGCTCAGCTCGCGCCCGCCCACCATCATGCTGCAAAAAGGAAACACATTTATTAGAGCACCAAGACAAATAACGATCGAGATTCATATAAAAAACTAGAACTACAATATTAATGATTTATTCCCACGAGACGGTTTTAACACGGCCTGCTTTGTTGACGGCACACACTGGGAGCCCCGGCGTCGTGTGGTTAGCTTCATAGAGTTTCATACACGACTGGCGACCGCCCGTAGACCCAGTTTGAAACTGGGTTTAGCTCAAAACTGTCTCGTGTGCATGAGCGCTAGCAAAGGTTATACGAAGAGTTACAATCGGCCTAAATCGAATAAACATCAATATCATACTATCCATGTCGTCGTGGAAGTATATGTAATATAGTGTGTGTAGTGTGGTACAGTGTGTACTGACGTGTTGATGACGTAGAGCGCCATGTGCAGCAGCGCGGGCAGCAGCTGCATGTTGGACAGCGGGCCGCCGCCGCCGGTGTCGTCGTGGAAGTATATGTAATATAGTGTGTGTAGTGTGGTATTGGTATAGTGTGTACTGACGTGTTGATGACGTAGAGCGCCATGTGCAGCAGCGCGGGCAGCAGCTGCATGTTGGACAGCGGGCCGCCGCCGCCGGTGTCGTCGTGGAAGTATATGTAATATAGTGTGTGTAGTGTGGTATAGTGTGTACTGACGTGTTGATGACGTAGAGCGCCATGTGCAGCAGCGCGGGCAGCAGCTGCATGTTGGACAGCGGGCCGCCGCCGCCGGTGTCGTCGTGGAAGTATATGTAATATAGTGTGTGTAGTGTGGTATAGTGTGTACTGACGTGTTGATGACGTAGAGCGCCATGTGCAGCAGCGCGGGCAGCAGCTGCATGTTGGACAGCGGGCCGCCGCCGCCGGTGTCGTCGTGGAAGTATATGTAATATAGTGTGTGTAGTGTGGTATAGTGTGTACTGACGTGTTGATGACGTAGAGCGCCATGTGCAGCAGCGCGGGCAGCAGCTGCATGTTGGACAGCGGGCCGCCGCCGCCGGTGTCGTCGTGGAAGTATATGTAATATAGTGTGTGTAGTGTGGTATAGTGTGTACTGACGTGTTGATGACGTAGAGCGCCATGTGCAGCAGCGCGGGCAGCAGCTGCATGTTGGACAGCGGGCCGCCGCCGCCGGTGTCGTCGTGGAAGTATATGTAATATAGTGTGTGTAGTGTGGTATAGTGTGTACTGACGTGTTGATGACGTAGAGCGCCATGTGCAGCAGCGCGGGCAGCAGCTGCATGTTGGACAGCGGGCCGCCGCCGCCGGTGTCGTCGTGGAAGTATATGTAATATAGTGTGTGTAGTGTGGTATAGTGTGTACTGACGTGTTGATGACGTAGAGCGCCATGTGCAGCAGCGCGGGCAGCAGCTGCATGTTGGACAGCGGGCCGCCGCCGCCGGTGTCGTCGTGGAAGTATATGTAATATAGTGTGTGTAGTGTGGTATAGTGTGTACTGACGTGTTGATGACGTAGAGCGCCATGTGCAGCAGCGCGGGCAGCAGCTGCATGTTGGACAGCGGGCCGCCGCCGCCGGTGTCGTCGTGGAAGTATATGTAATATAGTGTGTGTAGTGTGGTATAGTGTGTACTGACGTGTTGATGACGTAGAGCGCCATGTGCAGCAGCGCGGGCAGCAGCTGCATGTTGGACAGCGGGCCGCCGCCGCCGGTGTCGTCGTGGAAGTATATGTAATATAGTGTGTGTAGTGTGGTATAGTGTGTACTGACGTGTTGATGACGTAGAGCGCCATGTGCAGCAGCGCGGGCAGCAGCTGCATGTTGGACAGCGGGCCGCCGCCGCCGGTGTCGTCGTGGAAGTATATGTAATATAGTGTGTGTAGTGTGGTATAGTGTGTACTGACGTGTTGATGACGTAGAGCGCCATGTGCAGCAGCGCGGGCAGCAGCTGCATGTTGGACAGCGGGCCGCCGCCGCCGGTGTCGTCGTGGAAGTATATGTAATATAGTGTGTGTAGTGTGGTATAGTGTGTACTGACGTGTTGATGACGTAGAGCGCCATGTGCAGCAGCGCGGGCAGCAGCTGCATGTTGGACAGCGGGCCGCCGCCGCCGGTGTCGTCGTGGAAGTATATGTAATATAGTGTGTGTAGTGTGGTATAGTGTGTACTGACGTGTTGATGACGTAGAGCGCCATGTGCAGCAGCGCGGGCAGCAGCTGCATGTTGGACAGCGGGCCGCCGCCGCCGGTGTCGTCGTGGAAGTATATGTAATATAGTGTGTGTAGTGTGGTATAGTGTGTACTGACGTGTTGATGACGTAGAGCGCCATGTGCAGCAGCGCGGGCAGCAGCTGCATGTTGGACAGCGGGCCGCCGCCGCCGGTGTCGTCGTGGAAGTATATGTAATATAGTGTGTGTAGTGTGGTATAGTGTGTACTGACGTGTTGATGACGTAGAGCGCCATGTGCAGCAGCGCGGGCAGCAGCTGCATGTTGGACAGCGGGCCGCCGCCGCCGGTGTCATCGTGGAAGGAGCGGCCGCGCGCGAACCGCAGCAGCAGCAGCTTGGCGTCGTGCACCGTGCACGTGTGCCCGATGTCGCGGTGGCCCGTGCACTCCTGCAACACACGCAACATCATTAGGATCCGATACACGGAAGGTTAAATACAGGTCTCCCCGAAAATTCCACGGCAACCAGTATTGAGCTATCGTTATCCGTCACTGATTCAGTTTATATCTCGGTGTTTTAAAGAGTGATGGTGATAGAATAGCGGTGCCGATGCAATGGTACGCTTGCATCTCACCGCGACAATTGCCATAGATGTGCAGTTGCCCACAACATCAACCAAGCCGGACTAATTAATTAAAGAGTCAATTACTTAAGACGTAACTACGTAATAATTATCGTCCGCTAGCTTTGGTGTAAGCTTTTGTGAAAGATTCCCGACTAGTAACCACGTAGAGAATCTTGCAGTCTACAAATATAAATAGGAAGCGGACGTAATATTGTAGACTGAATGTAAGTGTGTATATCCATACCTGCAGATAAGTGGTGTGTCGCGCCAAACAGCTAGCAAAGGCAGACTCTGGCACGTGCGGGCCCCACAGTGGCAGCAAACCGTTGCAACGCGTCGATGCATTCTGTAGCGCCGCGCTCTCCCACTCGTCTCTGCAATGGCAACACACATGAGGACAATTTCACAGAATCACGCCAAGGAGATTGTACTTAGATTGTGAGTACTATTTTTTTCCAAGCCCTGCGTTTATGTGAACCTGGCAGACTTATGCGAGCTTGTATGTTTGTGGGTGGTCAACCTTCTTTTAAATAAAAAAAATATTTATATTTTTGGATGTTACAAAATAAAAATAAAATGTCTACCATTAATTCAGAAGGTGAATATTATGAATATATTCAAATAATGAATACATTAGTATTTTTAATATGTGTTCAATTCAATTTTACCATCAACATATATTTTTTACTTTTGATTGTCTATCCGACGACATTACCTGGCCCTAGCGAGGCGCACGGCGGCCATGTGGCACTCGACGTGCACCACGTTGTAGTGCGACACAGTGCTGTAGCCCAGCGTCTTGCGGGCTCGGGTTTCGAACTCTTCAACGGGACAGCGCTTCGTGAACGTGTAAATGCCCAGCACCTGCAAACATTATAATGGGTTAATATGTACTCTTCATTATAGAAGACAGGGATATAAAGATTACTATACTATCATTCATTCAGCGCCATTTAAAAGTAGTTAGCACTTTAGTGAAACACGAATCACGAAGCAAGTAAGTGGACTTGCTTGACGGATGTAGCTATCATTTATATATTTCATTTATCATTCACGCAGTAGGTATCACTATATAAGCAACAAATGGTGGTTCGTATAATTTATTATCAAAAGCATCGGGTCAGATATGCCCCAAACATAGTGGTCCTTCGAACCGGATATAACGAGCGACCAAATGATCATAATCTTGCAGGCTAGATCGCAAGCTATTACTCTACGATTACTTTTATATCGCTCTGAAATATCTTTGCACTTGTTGCTGTACAATATGAAGACAGTACAAGAGCAGCTGTCTAGTCACCTTGGTGGGCTGGTACTTGTAGCCCTCGCGGCAGATGCAGCACACGGCGCCCGCCTCCTCGGCCAGGTCGGCCACCTGCTGCGTCAGCGAGCAGTGCGCCGTCACCTGCCCGCGCTCGTTGCTGCGCATGCCCAGCGCGCCCAGCTGCCGCTCGCGCACCGCCATCGCTAGACGTTTCTTTTCCTGGAAGGAATAAGAGAAACGTTAGAACACATCCACACGATGGACATATGAAAATAAGATTGTACCTTTCAGTAAATCAATCACAGAAATTTTGTCAGTGTAGATGTAATGCATTGGAGCTTACACAGTAAATAACTTTACCAATAATGCTGTGTCGAATGGTACAAGTAGGGCGTGAAGTAAATTCTCTGGGTCTCTGGCACATATTGGTAAACAGCAATGATAACCTGTGATGAAACTTTTATCGGACACTAGTGGACCACCCAAGCATTGTCTAGGTAGTGTAATACGTTAAATATACTCGTAACATAGAAAACTTAACTAAAAAAAGAGCGGAAAACAAATGTAATCGAGTAAAAAAATCCGCAAACCCTGATTAGTTGATTCAATGTTATGATAATAAATAAAAGATAAATAAAGGAAAGAAAACATTTCGACACCGGCGGGGGAAATGTTTTCTTTCCATTATTTATCTTTTATTTATTAGTAATATCCCCACATGAGGTTTTCATGCCAAAAACATTCAATGTTATGATGTTTTTTTGTCATACATTTGCTTCGCTTTAGTCAATGGAAATGCACTGAAATATTACGGATTTTGAGAATATTCGTTTCTTCTCTATTTAGTTAAGTTCTTTCTGACACGTGATGATGCATAGCCTGTGTTTCTTTTGGAGATCATAAGAAACAATTGAAGAAAAAAAAGTGTCTTTCTCCTTGTTCTAAGCTGCTTCCCCATAAATGTTCACCCAAATTGCTACAAAGTTTCCCCGCAGACTGCCGTGTGCTCCCCCGCCGACACCTGCCCCAACGCTGATGCAACCAGTGCAGCGTACCTGTCTAGTGAAGTCGCGCACTTGCTGCACGTTGGCGGCGCACTGCGGCTGCGAGCGCAGCGCCTCTAACAGGTTCTCGGCCAGGCTGCCCACGTGCTCGCCCGACGACACCTGCTCCAGACGGTGCACGATCGGGATCACCTTCTCGCAGCATACCAGCATCTAGACAAAACAGCTTTATGTTATCAGGAAATTGGTTCGGCGAGTCGTTTTTAATATTTATGTAAGTTTTCTGTCTTGGATTACTGAGTTTTAGGTACAGGGCAAGGATATTTTAGTCCATCAAACACAAATCTACGACTAGTTTTGTTAATGGACGCCAGGCCGATAAAACATATAGAGTATAAATATAATTGGTCTATCTGTAAACAACAAGTTATTTTCTTATGTACAATTCAATTCATAATAACGATGAAATATAAAACATGACATAAAAAATACATGAATAAAATCAATGTTTAGTAAGTAGTAATGTCGTTTTTTGACTTCAATTTAAAACTTAGTGAGCGCAATAGCTGTTACGTCAAGGATTGCCCCTAATGAAAAATTAACAAACCTGTGTGGGTTCGTGGTCCGTAGCCAATCCGGTCAAAAAGCGCAGTATGTACTTGAGCGCTGGTCGACTGATAAACTCTTTCAGCTCGTCGGAATCGGTGCACACCAACGTTGGTTTCACGCATGGCGCATTTTTCTATAGAACAGTTAGTACATTTTAAACCACTTAGCGGAAAAATTTAACAGAATACAGGCATTCAATCCGAATTATAAAACAGTTTGTGTATTGAAACGTTAAATGTTCTACAGATAATTACGAAACGAAGAGAATAATTTTGTCTAACACCACGTGATGCCACACTACTTTATAGAGACAAAACACGTACCACAATATACTCCAAAGCGTCTTTGACAACTCCAAGAGATATCAAATAGTCTTTCAAAGTTCCGCCGATAGAGTTCCTCTCGATGTTAGCGCAGAGCACACAGAACAGCTCCATACGGAATTCTTCTTCTGGCCAGTGCTCTGAGTCCAGCTTGTCGAAGTCCAGGACCGGCTTGAAATGGTCTACTAGCATCGCCATTTTGAGATCGTTGCCGTATACCAGAGCGGCTAACACGCGAGTTAGGTGGCCTAAAGCTTCAGGGTTGTTACGGATACCTGTAAACATATTTCTATTTTAGGTACTGCAATCTTAGAATAAAATAATGATTCGATAGATGACTTCTTTTTCTTTGTTTATAAATAAACAGCTGCAAGAACTTACTTGGTATCTCGGTGCAATTGAGCAAAGCTTGGACATATTCAGGTCCTCCAAACGTAAGTGAAAACTGCAAGAATGACTCCAAACTCTCGCTGGCAGCCACCGAAAGGATGCGTTCCATTATCTAAACAAAAAGCGATATGTTATATTCGAACGTTAATGTCACGTTTATGTCAGTTTACATTTGAAAATTAAAATACATATGCTTTAGATGCATAATTTATACCGAAACTATGAGCGGTTGTCAATCGTGTAAGTCATATTTGTGGTTAATTTATCATGCTTGCTAACGTTCAGGGAAAACATCGTGAGGAAACCTACATGGCTAAGTTGTACTGAGTCGTGAGACAGAGTATTCTTACAAAACAGCGATAGGCCTGCCCCCATCATGTGAGTACACTGTCCAAGCAAAACGTGGGAACTCGGAACACCCGGTGACAATATCAGAGGGACGGTAAATTCAAGTATGAGTTCCCAAGAAAACTTTCAACTAGCCCATGCTATGGATCCATGATGCTCCGAGCACCATGTGTGTAAATATTACGCGCTGTTCACAAGTGTAACAACGTTTGAGTTTACATAGCAGTGTTACCTCGAGCAGCTGGTAGACCAGGCTGGCGCGCGGCAGCTCCTTCTCGTGGTCGGCGGCCAGGTGCAGCGCGTGCAGCAGCACGGGCATGGCGCGCGTGGCCGGGCTGGTCAGCACGCGCACGGCGCGCCGCACGCGAGCGCATAGTGCAAGGAGCCGGAGCAACGTGGAGCATAACGCGCGGGCTGCGCACCAGCGACCCACCGCGGAGAGGCGTTGGAGCATCACTTCTAGGCCGCCTGCGGATTGGAATGGAAAGGCGTATTAGTGACAAGTTGACTGACAAGTAGTTCATAGAAAAATAAAGAGTGTTCCGGGACTGCGCATCGATAGAACATGTGCGTAGGAAGTTCAATACTACGATGTAAAATTTGACGTTTATTTAGACTAGCTGTTTAGGCAGCTACATTTATTATGCCAAGATGGTGGGCCAACACGTTGATCCAACGTGTAAAGGACTACTTGACGATATGTTGGCTTAATTGGTATTCTGCGCGCCAACGTTGGAAAGCCAACTGAATATTATCGGCGTTTCGAGGACAATTCAACTTTAGCATGTGCACGTTCAGCAGCAGAAATCAGACAAGTATTGATTGCGCCCAAGTAAATATAGGTTCCGCTAATAATGGCGCTCTAGATATTTAAACTGCTTTGGTGCACATGCAGGTACGAAATAACTTGCATGTGCACCATGCATTATATAAATTAGCATTAACGGCTGCAAGTCTTCGCCCATTTTGAGGATCGTGCCAATGTTGAATGACCAGAGGGTCAATTCTTCACATCGAAAACGATAATAGGCATACTTATCTCTTCTAACCGCGGTCTCGGTCACACGAAACGAATATTCGATACATCAGTAGTTGTCGTTGGTTTCATCGACTAGAAAGCGACAACATTAATATTGTTCTATACACTTTAAAATGTCATAATTCGAATATTCGTTGTGTGCATGGGGGATTAAAATAAATGTTAATATGGGTAGAAGAGATACGTATGCTAATTATCGTTCTCGGCGCAAAGAGTAGTGAGAGTAGACCTTCAGTCAGCCAATGCTTAAGCGGCAACCTAGTATGAGTCATTTGGAACTCAATGAATTTTATGAAGGAACTACACGAGACAGTCTGCTGAATCGATCGCAAGAAGCATCAATATAAATAAAGGAAAGAAAAAATTCGACACAGGCGGGAATCGAACCCGCGACCTCGGTGGTGACGGGGCGTATACCCGAGGTCGCGGATTCGATTCCCGCCTGTGTCGAATTTTTTTTTCCTTTATTTATTCTTTATTTATTAGTAATAATCCCCACATGAGGTTTTCATGAACAAAAACATTCAAATTAAGCATCAATATGCTTACAAAACACAGAATTCGAAATGCAACTATCAAAATCACCACATAGAAGGTAGAATTAACAATATATCTCACCGCAATCGGCCAGCACATTAGCCATCCGATACAGCTGCTCGTCGTCGACCGCCTCCGCGTTGGTCTGCGAGAGCGTCTCCACGAACTCCTCGGTGGCGTCGCCCAGCAGCCCGCGCATGCGGTACACCACGCGCATCGCGTCCACGCCCTCGCCTTGCGTGCACCACACCTGGGACGCAACAAATGTATGATAGTATTTTCTAAGATTTTCACGATTGCACATTATAATTGAAACAACTATTGATTTTCGGATATTTTAATCGCGTATTGTTACATTATTTTTAAAGCCCGACGTTTCGAAAACTTTTCAGTTATCATATTAAATGTATGATGTTGATGCGCTTAAAATAGTTATACGATTACATGTAAAGTAAGAACTAACTGTTTTAATAAAAAAAAAAATGCTCTACACATAGACAAAGTTTCGGTCTTCATTTCAGCACACTTCATTATTTAAATCACATTAAAGTACGCGAAATGGGGAAAAATTAAAAATAGTAGTTGAATAATTATTTAATGAGATGGTCTATGACCCAAGGGAGGCTTCAGCATTAAAGATAATGTAAAAACTTGAAATTTAGATTTCGAAGCATAAACGTCATTGAAGTGTACATCATGTCATTATGAACGAAACACTCCGCAACTGAAAAAAAATTGGTGCAGAAGGTACATTTCAATAAAATGACGAACGAATGATACCTTCTTATAGACATCCTTGACGGGCAAGTCGAGCGACATTATCTTGTTGCAGACGAGCAGCTCCATGCCGTTGTCGTCCTCGAGCAGCGCCACCAGCTCGCAGTCGGTGCAGATCTTGTTCTTCACGTCGCGCATCAGCGGACCCATGCCCGGCTCTAGCGACGAGTACGGGTTGCCCAGCATGCGGCCCTAGAACAACAAACAATAATTAATATAATGTCTCAAGTAAAGAGCGGATTTTTAATCATGTTTAAATGAAGTGCTAAGGTTCAACAGCGGACAAAGAGTGTGAACCTATATGAACGTTAAAAAGGATAGCTCTCAATTCAATTTCAGTACTTTTATCTGCTTTTAGCAGTGCATAATTTGAACACGAAAAATTTTTCATGTACATATTATATTTTAATTGAAATCAAACTTTTGTAACCTGTCATTTTTAAATTAAATTAATATATAATTTTAAGAATTCGAGAGATGTGTTGCTGAAAGAAGTAGTCAAGCATTCTATAACAACACTGCGAGATTAATTTTTTTTTTTGTTACAATCTTTTCGAGTCGGCTGCTTCGAAAGGATAATAGGGAAAATAGAAAAGTAAACTTTTGAACTATACCTGCAAGAAGTCTTCCTGCTGCGGATCTTTTTCGAGAGTTAGGAAGAACTCTCCGACATCGTTCTCCTCCGGGTATATAATGGAGCACAGTCGCTCGAATATAAACACCGGCGTGCGGTAGTCGTGCAGTGGATACTTCTGCACCGTCTCTATGCACACAGCCATGAACTCCGCTGTTTCTGCTTCCGTACCTGTATTAAATATAAGCATTAGAAATACATAAATAATAGGAAATTTAATTTCAATTTTAAGAAGCATGGGCGTTGGGCTTACATCAACTATTTCTTACATTTGATGCTTCAGAGGGCATTTAAACCTTTGGTCTCAGCTACTATCATGGTAGAAGTCGTTACTTCGCCAACGCCCACTAGCCAGCAGCGTTGTTGACTATGGTCAAAAGAATCCTATCCAGGGCAGGCGAAAGCCCGTCGTTGGGGACATATATAGTTATGATGATGGATGCAATAAATATTTTTTATTGTAATTTCTTCATCAACGATCTTTTTTCTTTTTGTTCTAATAGCGACAATGGATTAGTATGTTTTATAGCTCTGACCAATCAGTTGCTAACAGCTAGTTATCAAAAAGCCCCAAACATTAAAAGTGTGTACCGGTAGTCATCTCCTCCAGCAGCTCGAGCAGCTTCTCCTGCGTGTCGTCGGTGAGGCGGGTGCGCTGCACGACGAGCCGGCGCAGCGACAGGTAGCCGCCCAGCACGGCGCCCACCAGCCGCGTCTTGTACGTGCGCCGCGCGCCGCCCTCCTCCAGGAACATCGCTAGCAGCTCCGTCAGCCGTTTTAGAGCGTAGCCTACATCGATGGACACTTATTAATCACAATTATGGTCTATTATACTATTACTAGCACTTCTATGCAAATTGCGATTGAAATGAATTGAGCTGAGCGAGTAAGGCAAACCTCAGTCCTACTACGACACTTAGCAATGTGTACTTTATCACGAAGCCTTTCAAGAAGAGTTCGATCACAAAGAAGAGGCCTACCCGCGTATACAAGCAAGAGTAGCGGTTCCAGGAAACTGCTAACCCGGGTATAAGAGCCATCATCATTAATATCTGAACCGTATTTGAAGTTTTATTTGTAAGTATTTTTATGTTTGTGGCAGATGCTCAATTGATTTTTGTTTACCATAAAATGCTCTTAGGCTATACCTGAAAATCAGTGTAGTACTTTGTGTTACCATGGCGCACATACCTGGCACATTTGTAATTTCTTTATTCTTTTTATTTACCACACATTTTTACTTTTTTCTTTTATTTTTGTATGTGTTTTTAATGTGTTTATGAGTTTTGATGTGTTGTATGTGAATGTTATGATAACATAAATAAAGTTTTTATCTATCTATCTACTAATGTATAAATTGAACTCGAAAAGAAGTTTCGTAAGGAATGGTCGTTCGAAGCAAATCTGAAATGTCTCAATGGTATGAATACTTCATTATTAATAGCAACCGTGATAGCCCAGTGGGTAGAACACTCGGTTGTCGTGCAAACGACTAGTGTTCAAATCCTGGGTCGGGCCTACACCAATTTGTCTTTTCTAAAGACATATGTGTGGTTAATTTATCATGGTTGATAACGGTGAGGGTAAACATCGTGAGGAAACCCACATGGCTGAGTTGTACTTAGTCATGTGACAGTGTATTCGTACAAAACGGCGATAGGCCTGCCCCCTATCACGTGAGTACACTGTCCATGCAAAACGTGGGTACTCTGAACACCAGGTGACAAAGTCACGTGATGTTCAGAAGTATTAGTACCTCTGCCAACCACTTCGGGGATATTCGGCGTGAACGTTTATGTTATGTTATGTTATTATTAATAATTGCATTGAATGTTTACCTTGAGCAAGATCCGAAGTAAGAGTGGTTTCTTCCAGACGATGTAATTGATCGATTTCCTTCGTCATCAAGTCGGCAATTTGTTGAAGAACACCACGTAGAGCTAAGAATTGCTTCCATGGCGCTTCAGATGCCAAATCTATGGAACATCAGAAAATAATAAATATATTGTAAATCGTAATTTTTCATCAAATTCAGCGAGAGATTTTAAAATATAGTAATAAATGAAACCTAATTACTTACTTTGATATAGTTGCAAAAATTGTTCACTTGCTTCTCCAGCAGTACCAACTACTGGTAAAAAGCTGGTAAGCAAAATCAGGACCTGTAAAAATTAGACATTTATTATTTTCGAGACAAATCGGCAAATTCATTTAAAATTGTGATATACAATACATACTGTGGATATCTAAAATATGTATCAGGAGTATAAAAATGGATCTCAAAACAATTCATGCCAGCACTTAAAATCTTGCTCTCCTATACTTTATCTGTAAATTGCTGACGACTTTTTGCTGGTTATTTTAATAGCCTGTTAAGAAGTAACATATATGAATAATAGTCTCTGCCGACCCCAATAGGAATTAACAGCGTGAGCATATGTATGTGAATATTAATCATTAATTTTATCATTTAATGATTAATAATTTAATTTTAATCATTATTAATTATTTTGTGTTATTCTTTAGGGTTTTTTTATTTTAAATTTTTTATTTTAAATTTTTGATAATTTTATATTGTTTCGAGTAATTTTAATAATAATAATTTAATAAGAAGGAAAACGATAACGACCAATAATGTTGTGTGCACTATTTTTGGCATTGTAACAGTATTGAATCAATGTTTTTTCATAAAAGGAAATGTTTGTTATAATGCTGTTTGTGTACCTATTAAATAAATAAATAAATAAATATGAATAACGTGAAAGTGGTAACAATACTAACAGCTTTGGTCCTCTCGTAGGAGTCACACAGCGAGCGCACCATCCGGCAGGCGGTGTCGCGCGCGATCTTGGAGCTGGGGTCGAACATCACGGCCTTCAGCCACGAGCCATCGTGCAGCGCCAGCGGACGCATGCCGTGGGATACCACCACCTGACATACAATGATGTATGTTATAGTATATGCGGTGCGTTATGATGATATCAATAGCTATTCATTTCTATAGCGAGTATATTAAATGGAAATAAACGAAATGCAGTATTGCGAAATGTATAATATTTTGACGGCAGCCGTGGCCGAGTGGATAGGTGACTAGTTTCTCGGTCCACCGGCTTCTAGATATGGTCTTATTTTTCATTTCTCGTAGGGTAATGGTAAATTTTACTTTCTAAAACGTTGTTGAAACCACCTCCCCAATCATCAGCTTAAAAAGACTGTTAGAAAGAAACCAAACAACTTTTAATTTTAAATTACATAAAGCATTAAAGTAACGATAAAATCAAACAGTGTGGCATAGCTGTGTAGTGTCGGCTTAGAATAGCACTACCCCATTTCTTCCGGTGGGTGTACGTAAGAGGCGACTAACGGTATTGGGGCTTTTGAGGGATTTTTGGGCGATGCGGTTGGAGACCCATCACCAACCACCATTATGTCACCAACCACCATTATTTCACCATCGTTTCCCTACGTAACTTCCAAAAGTGGCTGAGGAATTTTTAATTCCTTATCTCTGGCTACCCCTTCTAGGGATTTACAGCCGTGAGTATATGTACGTAGTGTGGCACAACGAGATACGGACCCGCTCCCTCCACTTGGCGAGGTAGTGCGCGGCCAGCTGCGCGTCGCGCGCGGTCAGGTCGCACGACTGCGGCGCGGGCCGCGGCGGGGACGCCACCAGCCGGCTCCAGTGGGCGTACGACACCTGCGAATTTCATGCGAATCATTTTAGAGGTTTATTTCTGTATTGTGAAAATATGATAAAGGGGTCGTGGCCAATATTACTATTTTTTCCTCTGTTTTAATGAATTATATAAAGTTGTACTTTCGTCGGCCGAATTAAATTGTATGGCACTGGCTGAAAATCAGCGCCAGGGTTGGTGACATCATCATCTGTGGCAACGTGCTGAGCGAGTGACCAATTCACTGCACAGGGTTGCTTTTAAATGTTTTTTTTTTACGTATGTTCTTTTGTTTTTATTGTTTACCACTATGTTTTTTTTTATTTTTTATTTGTTTTCTATTTTCCTGTGCACTGAATAAAGTTTTTTCTTTCTTTCTTTCTTTCTTTCTAATACTTATTACTGCTTGTTGGTTTTTCTTGGTTGGTTGATTAGTGCCTTATTAACAAACCAATGCAGTAAATTGGGGTCAATCTTCTCATACCAACCCTCCGTAATACTTTTGAGTTATTAATAAAGATGACATTTGTGCGTTGGTCCATTTTTCTAAATCGTAATAATTTCTATTTCTGTTTTTCTTACGACGTTTCAGCTTAAAAACTGACTTCACACATAACTGTCACAATAAAAAATTATGCTGGGCACAAGAATACGACAGTATATTGCCAAAACTGCTAGTAGAATGACTACAGCGTATTAACAAAATATAAGCAACACGTACCTTCCCGGCCAGCCAGGCCGCCAGGTCCACCACGACGTTGCCGCTGACCGCGCACGACACCGTCACCACGCCCACACCGTCCGGGCTCGAGTCCTCCTGAACAAAAGCAACTCTTGGCATTAGGATGGCAGGTGGATGTAAATTAATTAAATTCTCATTGATAGACTCAGTAGACATAGGCTCTATAGGACCTCTGTTTTACCAATTTACTTCCCATTATCGCCACTTCGTAGCTAAACCATTTTAAATTATAGAGTTATAATTATTTATTTACAATATCATCTTTCAGTATAAGATCCCGCTGCTGAATCTCTACGTTCATAACGTACAAAGTCAAACACACATTTTAGCATAAGTTTATGAATAGGAGAATACACTGACAAGACGCAGCCAGGCAAAAGTGGCCGCAAGTAATTTTAATTTAATTAATGTTTATTATTTTTCAGAGACAAATTTCGTTCACTTGTTTTCGAAATATAATAACATCCCCATCATAGCAGTGTATATAAAGAATATAAAAATCCATAGGTGCCGTTGCAAATTCGGCCGCAACTACCTCGCAGCCAGGTGTAAGTAGGTTATATTTTGGTGTGTTTTATACGTTCATAAGTTACACGCATATTTCTTATATGAAATTAAAGCTATTTTTTTTCCTAATATGATAATACATAGCTGCCTGTGAAAAAGCGGCCGCAAATTAGGGTTGCCATCTGTTAAAAACGCGATATATCCAAATATATTTCACATACTGTGCTATTGTTTCTATTTATATTTTATGACTTACTACTATAACTATATTTATATTTTTTAAATACTTACTTACTTACCTATACTCACGCCCATTATTCCCATTGGGGTAGGCGGAGACTATCGATCGCCACTTAGTACCGTCTTGAAAAACGTCTCTTGCTTCCCTTACATTCTTCTCACTTTGGACCCTCACCTTTATAAGAATGTTTTCTTTCTGATCTAGATAAGTTTTACGTAATTAATATAATGGAAAATCACTAAAAATAATAAAATATTTATTTTAAAATAAAAATTGATCAAGTGAACAGGAAAAATGTGTATGTATGAAAACAAATTTTTTTTTATGTCTTATTGTTCATGAAAGAAAATATATACGCATACCACATTTGAAAAAATATTATTTTTATTACAGTTCGTTCATACAATTTTTAATTACTCACTTAATATTAATTAAAAAAACCAGCATATTTTAAAAAGTCGAGCCAGTCGTTGTCATAAAAGGCTCGAATGGCTGTGCATAATGCTGATCTGGTTCCTAGGTTGATGCATGGTAGCGAATGTTGGGCATGGCAGAAGAAGCAGTAAAGAAGAGTTTATCCAGTGGAAATGAGATCCCTCAGAAGTTTACTTCTGATTACATATATGTAATGTAAGGTTGTATGACAGAGTGAAAAACGAATGTTAATGTGGTTTGGGCACATAGAGATGATGGATGAAAATAAAGTAGTGAAAGAGATATAAAGAGCTAATGTGGATGGGTAGTAGAGAACGGCCTCGTAAAACGTATCAAGATCAGATAGAAAACATTCTTATAAAGGCGAGGGTCCAAAGTGAGAAGAATAAAAGAGCATCTCGTACATGCTATAGAATAATTAATGTAAGGGAAGCAAGAGAAGTTTTTCAAGATGGTACTAAGTGGCGATCGATAGTCTCCGCCTACCCCAATGGGAATAATGGGCGTGAGTATAGGTAAGTAAGTAAGTATTTAAAAAAAATATATAGTTATAGTAGTAAGTCATAAAATATAAATAGAAACAATAGCACAGTATGTGAAATATATTTGGATATATCGCGTTTTTAACAGATGGCAACCCTAATTTGCGGCCGCTTTTTCACAGGCAGCTATGGTTTATCATATTAGGAAAAAAATAGCTTTAATTTCATATAAGAAATATGCGTGTAACTTATGAACGTATAAAACACTCCAAAATATAACCTACTTACACCTGGCTGCGAGGTAGTTGCGGCCGAATTTGCAACGGCACCCATGGATTTTTATATTCTTTATATACACTGCTATGATGGGGATGTTATTATATTTCGAAAACAAGTGAACGAAATTTGTCTCCAAAAAATAATAAACATTAATTAAATTAAAATTACTTGCGGCCACTTTTTCCTGGCTGCGTCTTGTCAGTGTATTCTCCTATTCATAAACTTATGTTAAAATGTGTGTTTGACTTTGTACGTTATGAACGTAGAGATTTAGCAGCGAAATCTTATACTATTTCATTCCACACTTTTTCAAATAGATTGTACTAATTTGTTACGATTTTTATAAGAATAATATAGTTCCATTTCCAAATAGGGCTTAGTAATTTGTGTTAGGCTGATTATAAAAATAATAAAATAACTACCTTAGAAACGTCCTTAATCTGATCGGCCTCGCTGGTAGGTGTAGTAGGGACTGGCGCCATTAGTTCTTGCATGTAGCGGAGGCAAGGTAGCGCCACTTGTTGTAGCGCGAATTGGTGAGCTGACAACAAAAAATATTTAAGTAATATTACATCATCAATTAGGAGTTGAATTAAAATAGTATTTACATATTTTCATAATCAGTTATCCAAATCAAACTGATCAACTAGTGTGCATTAAATTATTCATTATTTTCTTTATGATAGATTGTTTATTGAGATTGAAATATGTGTTAAAATTCAATAGCAATTATTATAATTGTTATATTATAATGTGAGTTAGGATTATGAGGTTGATAGGGTAAAAACCGGAAAATAAAAGGAGGACGAGAAAAATTTATGGTATTTAAAATAGATAAATTTGTCATATGCAAACTTAAAAACACGGAGCCAAGTAAACTTACCGTTGTGCGACGTCATGTTCAAGCCAGGCATCCCCGCCAATGCGTCAGACTTCAAGATTGCTTGCGCGGCTGGTGGCAAGCCTGCTACTTCTGTCAGTTGAGGACAGCACCTATAACGTATTGGATGGAATTAATAATTATTATTTGTTTTTTTAAAAACGTGGTGGCGTTGGTTCTAATCCCGAATAGGGCGTACAGTAAAGTGGCCTTGAAAGTCGTATGGTAAACTTTTCAAGCTTGTTAACTATAGGGAAAACATCGTGAGGAAACTCCCGTTTCTTAGTTATACATAGTCATTGGTAATGTAAAATCTATTCGTACGAAGTGGCAATTAGGTTTGTATCATACTATGAGAATAATACACTCTGCATCCAAATACTTTTACACTACGAAACAATTTATGCATATCTTGAAGTAATTAAAAAATAGATTTACCAACATTTCAACTCTTTGTTAGATCCCAAATTTCAAATCTAATGGAAGTTGGTAATATACATAAAATTATTTTCAAAGTTTATTCAAAAAATATAGTTAAAAAAAAACACGCTTTTAAATCACATCAAACTAAAAAGTGAAAAATAATTCCTTATATAAGCTGAAAACAATAATGAGCAAAATTACTGATATTACTGTGAAAAAGCGTGGGGCGCTGTGCCATAATTTTTGTCTATCGAGCAACCCACGCTTTTTCACAATAATACCAGTATTTTTTGTTGATTACCGTTTCAGCTTATATTAGGAATTATTTTCACTTTTTAGTTTAATGTGCTTTAAAAGTGTGTTTTTTATTTTTTTTAAACTATATTTATTTTTAATTTTTTAGTACTGAATCATTTGAAACTATTTAATCCTGGCGACCCTAATCAGGATAATGGGATGAAACTATAAAAATATTATACTGTCCCTGCTTCTCGATAAGTGTACAAATTTTTATTTAAATCGGTCCGTTTAAAGTGTGTCAAAATCGAGTTTAAAGGAGTCGGTTACATTCATACATACATGTGAAACTACATGCATGTTAAAATCGAGTTTAAAGGAGTCGGTTACATTCATACATACATGTGAAACTACATGCATGTTAAAATGTAGCATTGTGCAGAGCATTACTCACCAAACCCACAGCTTGACGATGCACCGGAGCCGCACCTCCCAGCAGTCGACGCTGTCGTGCACCTTGACGAGCGCGCCCAGCAGCAGCACGAGCGGGCGCACGGAGTCGTGGTGGTCCTGCGACGCCGCGTGGCCCAGCAGCGACAGCGTCACGCGCTGCGACAGCAGGCTGCACAGCGCCGTGGTGGCCGCCAGGTTGTCGCGCGTCACCAGGCAGATCAGCGCGCGGACTTCTTCTTGGCACTACGACGAAATTGGAACTTTGCTAGTGGTTACAAACTTGTTTTAGCAAAGTTTTTGTAGTTATTACAATCTTAGTTCAAAGATAAATGATTAAAATATAATGATTTCCAACTAAGATGTATTTAGTTTTGTATTTATAACTGTTTACTATCAGTAACTCCATCAATAAAACTCTTTTAGGGCCGGCGCTGACTGCCGGCATGGCACAGGACGGCATGGTAAGTTCTGCTGCAGCATTCCGAAGGATAACACGGCCTTCCGCGGCATGCCGTGGCATGACACGGCAAATAACTCCGCGCATGTTCAAAGTTACTTGTGTTCATAATGATTGACTGGGATTTAGTATTTAACGTATTATACACTCCTACCCTTGCCCTCCCCCCGCGCGGCGAACGGACTGCGCCGCGTACTGGCGGCCCCTGCACTGCGCGGGCGTCTCGCGAGATGCAGCAGTACGCCGCGGCATCCCGTGGCATGCTTTGGCACGTTCTGTCCTACCGCGGCCTCCCTCGGCATCGTTGTGTCAAAATAAATTAACATGAATTCTATACTAATGGTTATAAGATTAAAAATGTGTATATCAGTACCGAAATCCTTTGCCATGACACGCCGTGCCATGCCGGCAGTCAGCGCTGGCCCTTATTGTTCAACCCCAAGGAGTTTCAAAAATAAGACGGAATGTTTCATTCGGATTGGTCGCCTTACCTTTACAGGCCCTTACAGTGTCCATCAATGGTCTCGTTCGAGTAGTGAGGTGGTATAGTTACCTGCGGCGTGCCCCGATGCAGGTCGTGGTGCACGAGCTCCTGCACCAGTCCGAAGCGGCACAGTCGCAGGCGGTGCTCGCTAGGAGTAGTGAGGTGGTATAGTTACCTGCGGCGTGCCCCGATGCAGGTTGTGGTGCACGAGCTCCTGCACCAGTCCGAAGCGGCACAGTCGCAGGCGGTGCTCGCTAGGAGTAGTGAGGTGGTATAGTTACCTGCGGCGTGCCCCGATGCAGGTTGTGGTGCACGAGCTCCTGCACCAGTCCGAAGCGGCACAGTCGCAGGCGGTGCTCGCTAGGAGTAGTGAGGTGGTATAGTTACCTGCGGCGTGCCCCGATGCAGGTTGTGGTGCACGAGCTCCTGCACCAGTCCGAAGCGGCACAGTCGCAGGCGGTGCTCGCTAGGAGTAGTGAGGTGGTATAGTTACCTGCGGCGTGCCCCGATGCAGGTTGTGGTGCACGAGCTCCTGCACCAGTCCGAAGCGGCACAGTCGCAGGCGGTGCTCGCTAGGAGTAGTGAGGTGGTATAGTTACCTGCGGCGTGCCCCGATGCAGGTTGTGGTGCACGAGCTCCTGCACCAGTCCGAAGCGGCACAGTCGCAGGCGGTGCTCGCTAGGAGTAGTGAGGTGGTATAGTTACCTGCGGCGTGCCCCGATGCAGGTTGTGGTGCACGAGCTCCTGCACCAGTCCGAAGCGGCACAGTCGCAGGCGGTGCTCGCTAGGAGTAGTGAGGTGGTATAGTTACCTGCGGCGTGCCCCGATGCAGGTTGTGGTGCACGAGCTCCTGCACCAGTCCGAAGCGGCACAGTCGCAGGCGGTGCTCGCTAGGAGTAGTGAGGTGGTATAGTTACCTGCGGCGTGCCCCGATGCAGGTTGTGGTGCACGAGCTCCTGCACCAGTCCGAAGCGGCACAGTCGCAGGCGGTGCTCGCTAGGAGTAGTGAGGTGGTATAGTTACCTGCGGCGTGCCCCGATGCAGGTTGTGGTGCACGAGCTCCTGCACCAGTCCGAAGCGGCACAGTCGCAGGCGGTGCTCGCTAGGAGTAGTGAGGTGGTATAGTTACCTGCGGCGTGCCCCGATGCAGGTTGTGGTGCACGAGCTCCTGCACCAGTCCGAAGCGGCACAGTCGCAGGCGGTGCTCGCTCTGTGACGCCAGCGCGCGCAGCAACGTCAGGCAGTGCTCGGCGCTGGCCAGCGAGCAGCCGTAGCAGCCGCCGCCAGACTCTGTAAAACATATTGCAGTTTTTATTATTGTGTTCAACACAAATACTGAATTCTATCATTCATTCTTTACTTATCATCCGCTAATTATTTGAATATATGATAAATCAAACCGGTAGATAAAGTAAAAAAAATATTAGTCTGTTGACTTCTTGATAAAATTAAAAATTCTAACGTTTTGATTTCTTAAACTTGGCCTTAAAACCGAATGGAATCCCATCTTATGTGTAAACACATTAATTTAAAATTTTGGATATGATGTGGCTCAAAGTATCATTTAAATACCAACCCAAAATATCGATACACAGGTACAGAAACAATCTGTTAATATGTGAATAGTCGTATAATTTACAAAGTAAAAGCTGAATTATATTAGTGCTATATCGGAAACTGTTCTACCGACCCTGCCAAGAAAAACTAATAGCTTCCAATTCCATGACATTGGAAAACATATTCAACACGTTTTTCTATAAAATTATAACATATACATACATACCTTCGATCATATATACCAAAGATGCCGCACTGCATACAAATTCAATGCACAAAAGTGGACCACGAGAATGACAAGACTGTTTGACAATTAAATATTTATTTTTCTACAATTATCGACCTTACCACATTTTCTTAAGACCTATTATTAATTGCAAGATCTAGCACGCGATTGTCAGTGAAACAGTGCTTACCATATAAATAAGCACAGTTTCGCCGGGCCGTTTTTCCTGCTTTGTTGGTGTATCTTTGGTGTATATGATCGAAGATACATACATATACTCACGGCTACAAATCCCTTAAAGGGGTAGCCAGAGCTAGAGAATAAGAAAATTCTCAACCACTTTTGGAAGTTGCGTGGGAAAAAGATGGTGAAATACAGGTTTTTGGTGATGGGTCTCCAACCGCATCGCCCAAAAATCCCTTAAAAGCCCCAATAGCGTTAGTCGCCTCTTATGTACACCCACCGGAAGAAATGGGGAAGTGCTATTCTAAGCCGACACTACGCAGCAGTATAATATATACAATATAGAAAATCTCAAACTGACCTTTACCTTTAATGACCTCTTCATCATAGTTTTGAACAAGACCAGCATAAACCGGTAAGGTGTCCCCTTTCAGTTGCTCACTTTGAGCCCGGTCGTACGACACCAACTCTTTTCTGGAATTGAAAAAGCACAAATTTAAAAGAAAATAACATCTAAAAGTGTTATAAAACCTATTTTCTGGAAGTTTTTAAGCAGACATTACCTGCAAGCCAAAACCTTCTGTATAATCTTGGACAAGTCTTCGAAGTGTCCTTTACTATCGACACAATATTTGTGGGCAAGAGTTTGTATGACTCTGTTGATTTGAACACCGCCGAAAGCAGCGTTGTTGGCGTTGCTGTTTTCTTCGCCAGGACGACCTTCGACGCGGTGCTCACTTATCTTGTGAAGAAGTGACTGCAAAATAAGAGAAAAGAACTGTTAACAATTTCAGGTACAGGTAAAGTGTATTATTTAATTTTAAGAGTTCTGCCTCTAGAGGCTAAGCTAAGACCCTATAACTAAGACTAAACAGTCTGTCGGTCTGTTACTAGGCTTTATTATAACCCGTGGTAGCTGGAAAGTTAGATTTTTTACAGATTATATATAATACATAGTTAAAGAGGATTTCGATAGTTCAATTCCACCTTTTTTGGCACTGGATGACGTTACTTATTCGTGTTTAAAGAAACGGTGGTAACAGATGTATTTAAACCAGTATTAGTTAAAAATAATTATAATAAAGTCAATCTCTAAACTTTTCGGGTTGCTGATTTCTATTTTTACTTTATTAGCAAAAAGAAACAGCACCATTTTTGTCGCCATTCTCACTGTTATCCATGTCTCACTCTGTCTCACGTATCAGTACCTCGAGCCCAGGTTTGTTGGCGACCAGCTGGCGGTACACGCGGTCCGCCTTGTCGAGCAGCGTGCCGATGGTCTGCACCATCTTCTTGCGCTCCTCGTCGTTCTCGATGGTGTCCACGGCGCAGCAAGGCCGGGCGCTCAGGGTGTAGTCGAACTTCGCGTATTTGCAGAATCCGCACGCGTGGCACAGGAACGGATCCTTTTCGTCGTAGTTTATTGCCCTGTCGCGTGAATAAGAGAAAAAAGTTAAAATTTTAACAGTTTAGTAATTTGGAAAATACGTTGTAAAATAATAGTTGAATTGGACTGAGCACAACCTTTTTCAAGATAATCTTAAAGTTCTTATAAAGGGCCCCTATAATAATTTTGACTAATTAGGTAAAAATGAAAAGATATATTAGCAAAACTTATGGGAAGGGAATGATTTAATCTTTAAATTTATGGACCATAGATCAGTAGCAACTAAATGCTAATATTATCCTCATGAAAAATTAGCAATAATATAAAAGCAAAGTAACTTACCGGCATTTATGGCATTGAAACACGTTTTCTCCACAGTTGGCACAGACTCCAGGATTTGCAGGCACTGATTGGGAGCAACGAGGGCATTGCAAGGACTCCCCTGTAAGTACAAAAGACAATAATTTACTAAACTTTATTTTATTCAGTCTTTTTTGTATATGTTACGGCTAATAGCCGAAGTGCAGCTGCACCTAGGTTTAGCCAGCTAGTCACATTTAGCCAGGGTTGGTTAGCTTAGGTTAGGTTAGGTTAGGCTATGTATAAAACGAGCGAGCGAAGCGCAGCGGAGCGAGCACTCTTAAATGCATAATCTGTATTTTAAATATATGGAAAATGTTTTATAGAAATAGTATTATTCTTATTCAATATTTTCAACATAACATAAGGCTGCACCTAGTTTTAGCCGGCTAAACCTAGGTGCAGCCGCACTTCGGCTATTAGCCGTAACATATACATTTTATAAAATGTAATAACACACGTAATCATGGCATCTTGAAATATAATTAAAGCACAACCCTACAATGTCTTCTTTTAATTAAATTGTTTATTAATTTACAACAAAAATATCATTAATCTAATATTCATAAATTTTAATGCACTTCGTACCTGTCGCCTGCTGGTTTTCATAGAAGTCGGCATATTCCATCATCAAGTTGCAAGCCACAATCGGCAAGGGGAAGTCCACACGCACTTCTGACTGACCAGACTGAAGTTGAACCCGTTTGGCTTTATGCCACATACCTGCATGTAAAGCTTACATGTTAATACGGTCTTTTAGAACCCATCTCTTTGTCAAACGATTGTAAACATGACTTAATTTTTCGTAAGTATTAAAATTAATTAAAAAAATATATTAAAATGTTGGTTATAAATATAGCTTAAATAATTTAATATAACATTTGTGACTACTTAAAGTCGAATAATTTTTACGTTATTTTTGTGATTATCATCGCAGTAGCAAAACATAATCATGTTTATTTTGTATAATAATATGTAAATTTAATGAAATCATACCAGGTTTATTTTTCAACTCCTGCACAGCCTGCACGGTCCGGTTGTTATAGTAGAAGTTGATGGTTCGCACCATTTTGCTGCGCTTAATATCTCCGATGCGCAAACTAATGCGGCTAATCATGTGACTGCTGACCAACTTCACGATCTGAGTGGTCGTTGTGAACTTCGAATCGATCTGTTGAATTTATATTTAATGAAATAAGGAAACACCTCTGAGCGAATATTTCAATAGCAACCAGAATTTCTACACCTCTGAGCGAATATTTCAATAGCAACTCAACCCTTCGAAAGTAAAAGAAATACTTTTTGTTATTCCATTTTAAATTCTAGGTTTTTGAGTGGTATGTTTCCTCCTCCCAGTTCCAATGTGTGATACAGTGTACCTTTTAATTTTAGTATTAAATACAGTCACACTGTATAAATATAAAAAAATCACAGGCAACGATGAAATTTCAAGAATATTGTCTGGAATAGGTCGCTTTAAGCCTGTAAAAATGGTTTTCAACTACGAAGTACAACATCGAGTATTCTATCATGTCAGTCCATACCTTAATGGTGGGCAGTTTGATGGTAGCCATGGGCACCTCGGGTTGTTGCAGACGAGGCAGGGGTCGGACTCCAGGTAGTAGCCGTCCATCTCCACGTAGGAGCCGAGCGCCGCGTACAGCGCCGCGTTGCCGTGCGCCGCCAGCAGCTGGTTCTGTTTGCGCAGAAGCTCCACTGCGCTGCCCACGTATTTCTGGGATTCGTTTGTAAGTTAAGAAACATACTTTGTACAATTAGAATGTTTTGTTCATGAGAACCTCATATTACTAATAAATAAAGGAAAGAAAAATTTCTATACCAGTGGGAATCGAACCAACGACCTCCGGGCTTACGCCCCCGTTGCTTTGCCGATTGAGCTATAGTATCAAGTGGCTACTAGCGCCAAATACTTCATTTCTTTACACTTTCTATCCATTGTAGAGTTCAAAGTTTACCTATATAAGCTCGTTACATGGCAGAGACTCCACTCCACTAATATAAACACAGTTTCAGGTAAACGAGATTTGGTAACATCTTTTAGTGAGCTAAATTTTATGTATATAGCCAATCTGGTTTTATTATAATTTGGATTCTTTATTATATTAGTGTAGATGGGCCGCCATGCTATACATTCACCATTCTAATTTTCATGGTTTAAGATTGGTTATATACTCATTACAATTTAGGCAACCCTCTGCCAGATAAAGGGTTAAAGTAAAGCCAAATATTATGACGGAAACTGCAACAAAGCACAGATTGCTTACCTCAGTATCGATATTAGGTGTTTTGAGTGTGAAGTAACCGAGAAGATCGACAAATTGCGCTGCCTTGCGCCCATACTGAGGTAGGGTAGGCATATTCCCCATAGCAACGATACCAGAGTTTCTTGATTGGCCTGAGTCGAGTTGCTGAAAATGGTATTTATTGTAATTGGTGAATCATAAATAGCTTTTGTGTACATATAAATTGATGATAAATATAATAATCTTACAAAAAAAAGATTTCCTAATTTTTATTCCGTACAATTCTAATTAATGATACTCTAAGAAGTTCTACATCTAAAATAGGCATTCATGTAAAGGCAATTTAAAAAACTACACGAATTGAAGACAATTTGTACCCTTTAATGTCATAGAACTTAAATTTTAGCAGACACAAACAAGTTGATAGACTTTCATATCAAAGACGGAGATCTCGATTATATTTTTTTTGTTTCTATAAGCTATTTTCTTGGTATATACTAATTAATTAAGTCTAGCAGTTACTATAAAAGTGACTTACTTATAAATAGCGAGTAGCAAGGAGTGTGCCTGCCAACGCACGGCGGTGGAGTTGGTCTCCAGCAGGAACGCCTTCACGAACTGCCGCAACTCGTCTTCCGATACCTTTGAAAATACCACAAAAATATAGTTAGGTATAAACAGATTGACACAAGATAGCAATTTCTAGTTTTGCATGAAGGACATTAGAAGAAATGTACAAGTCCCTGGTTTTATACTTTTTTACAGGACAGGTTAAATAAACATTTCAGACCACTCGTCGTAGTTTGCTGTCATACTGAGATCAAGAATTGAGAAAATGAATTATTTGACTTATTATAATATTTGATTAATTATTTGATAAATGATTTTCCATTGTATATCCATACTTAAATCCTTGTGTCAATATACGCACTTCACAAAAACTAGAAATGTAATGTCTAATAGTCCGCTAGTGACAACTGACAACATATCCCAAAATATTTATTATCACTCATTTTCACACCCTTGTTATAAGGATTCAAAATAACTGCCCTAACTGTAGTACCCTAACGCTCCGCTTGCCTCATCTTGACGGAGAAACTACCGCACTCCCAGAAGTATTAATAGTGATCCACGTACCTGCGTAAGTATCTGCTGCACGAGCGCCGGCACCCGCGCCGCCTGGAACTTGCAGCCGTCCGGCACGGCCGCGCCCGCCGCGCCCGCCTCGCTCTTCCGCGCTGCGCTCGCGCTCGCTCCACTCGCTGGCGGGCTGCACGGACGTGAGATCGAGACGTCATTATATGGTTTCGAAAATTAAAATTTTTAGTAAGGAGGAAGTGGTGTCATTGCTATAATACAAGTATTTTTTTTTATGCTCTGTGTTTTGCTC
>OY755172.1:4301296-4323216 GCA_963576735.1 Bedellia somnulentella | reverse complement strand
TACCCACTGGTCTATCACGGTTGCTATCACTTAATATTATAATACATTATGATTAATTTTACTGGGTTATGTGGCTCGAATGTTAACCCATTTCCAAAATTAATGGTTCTTTTATAATCTATTCTCCACATAAAGCGGCTAATAATTTGAAAATGTTGAAAGTATTATTAGAGAAGTATTAAAAAAAATCTATAGCTGGTTTCAACTGCAATCATACGGACATTTAACTCCAACTCAAACGTTAACGCCGAATATTCCCGAACGGGGTCGGCAGTGGTATCAATACTTCCGATATTCACGTGACATTGTCACCGGGTGTTCAGAGTACCCACGTTATGCTCGAACAGTGTACTCACGTGATAGGGGACAGGCCCATCGCCGTATTGTACAAATACAATGTCCCAGGGTTAGAAAACTAGTCGTCTGCAAGATAAGCAGTGTTCTACCCACTGAGCTACTAAGCCGTCATTAAACTACTAATTTTATTTTATCTAGGTACCTACCTACGCGCTACACCTTCAGTACAGAATACTAATCCTATTTGTAAAAAGTATTTATCAATCTTGCGTGATTATTATTATTTCTCATACCGTTGGAGTAACAGAAAATATAAATCTCATTGTTTAATCATCATGCAAAATGCTGTATACCTGGCTGTTTAAAAAAAAAACATTATTAAATACATAAATATACTTACGACTATAAATCCCTAGAAGGGGTAGCCAAAGCTTCGAAAAAGTCAATCACTGAGTTATTAATATTGATTCAAACGTTCACACCGCAAATCCCCGACGGTAGTGCAGGCAGGGGTACTAACACTAAAAATCAACTTTCTACAACAAAGTACTAACAGATATAAAAATAACATACATACATATACTCACGGCTATAAATCCCAAGAAGGGGTAGCCAGAGCTTCAGAGTTAGAAACTCCTCAGTCACATTTAAAAGTTGATAGGGGAGAAAATGGTATAAATAAATTATCGTTAGTGATGGGCCTCCAAAAATCCCTTAAAAGCCCCAATACCGTAAGTCGCCCCTTACGTTCAGCCATCGGAAGAAATGGGGTAGCGACATTCTAAGCCGACACTACACGGCTAAAAAATAGTGATAAGAATTGGAACAAGGTTATTTTTGAGCGATGCGGCAGGAATTAAAATTACATGTATATTCTCACGCCGTTAGTTCACATTGGGATAGTTAGAGACTATCGATCGCCACTTTGTACGGCCATGGCAAACTTGGGACACTTGTCTTTTTAAGCACAGTTTCTTTTTGGTCCAAACGTGTACGCCGAGGTCGTTAAAAAATTAAAATCACTTAAAAGAACCCCTATACCCCGTGACGTGAGTCGCCTCTTGCAATCACCCACGAGTAGTAATAGGGTAGTGTTATTTTAAGTCGACAATTATCACCAATTCGATTACTTGGGTGGACGCAAATCAAAACAAGTAAGATACGTCAATAAACACCATCTCAATTTGGCGCCATCTATTGTCAGTAGTTAAAATCACTAAACATTTTAGTTATATAGATGTAGTTCTACAATAATCATTTGGGAATACAATTTCATAAAAACGAAAATACAGTTTTTTTTATATTTTGCTTCTAATTGTAATAATTTATGTTTTATGGTATTAAGTGACAAAATAAATTACCATGTTATATTTATCTAACTGTCTTTTGGCTTTTTAAACGATTATCAGCCACTTTAAGTTTTTATTTTAAAAGTCGACTATATCTTAACTCCATCTATTGAGCGAAGAGGTAACTAAAAACATTTTGTATGAGATGGTATACCATGCCTTTATTTATTAAAATATCTATTAAAACACCTGCAGGCAGCCGCGACTTCCTCCACTCGCACAACAGCTGGAGCGCGGTGCTGGACAGTGCCCGCCAGCTGCTGTCGCTGGTGGCCGGCCCGGTCCGCCAGGCGTGCGAGCAGTCGGCGCCCACCGGCGCGCACGTGCGGGCGCAGCGGGCCTTGGCGCAGCTGCATCTGGGGGATAAGAAGTTCACGCATACCGATAATCTTATGCTGCCGACGTTAGGTATGAGAGCTCGTTTGTTGATATACTTGGTGCAAACATTTATAGTAAAATGTGTGATTTGATTAAACTAGGTATATTTTTTTGTTTGTCAAAAGACCCTGTGAATTATCGCAAACATTCCAATATAATATAACTTGTTTTATAATCTAATAACTTAAATAAAGACAATTCATATTATTCTTCTTTTAGTTCTCTTTGAGTTACTTCACAGGTTTATCCACGTTCTATATCAAAATACCCCACTCTATTCACGAAGGTTAATATTTAAAGCAACAATATAAAATTCCCATTCTGTTTGGTTTTCTAGTAATTCTAGATTTAAAGGCTAGTTGCATATCAATTACTGTATAAATCAAATTACAGAAAAATCTTTTAATAGCAAAATCTGATATGTCAGGTTCCCAGGAAGGCGCATTTGAGAACGTCCGAATGTCGTACACGGGCGAGAACGGGCAGACCATTCGCCAGCTGATGTCCGCTCACAAGTTGCGGCGCGTCGCCATGTGCTGTCTCGCCTCGCCGCAAGGTCGGCGGCAGCACTTGGCTGTGTCACATGAGAAAGGTGGGCTATAATGGCAAAAGTTTGGTAAAAATAAATAGACGCTAAGGGTGTTATGGAATTGAATAATTTAAGTTGAATAAATATGAACATTGAGGGTGCAATTCCAACAGAGATGTGCGAGGCTTATATGTTCGTAATTAATAACCAATAAAATCACTTAATTTCCCTCGCATGCGCAGCATCTAAATGACGCAAGAAAGTAAAATAATTCCATTGTTTCTTTAAAATCACTTTGACCCGCACGTCTCTGATAGAATTGCACTCTTCAAGTTGAATACTCTTGGTTTTTGCATTCAGATTGCTCAAGTGAAGTAATTTTTTTAATTTTTTGCAAATTATTTTGAATTACGGCAAAACAACGCAGAAATTTGATCATAAACGTATTTCCAGGCAAAATAACGGTGCTCCAGCTCTCCGCTCTGCTGAAGCAAGCAGACTCGTCGAAGCACAAGCTTACGCTGACACGGCTGTCCACGGCGCCCATCCCGTTCACGGTGCTGACGCTGAGCGGGAACCCCTGGAACGAGGACCTGCTGGCGGTCTGCGGACTTAAGGAGTGTCATGTGCTCACTTTTAATAGCGGAGGTTAGCGGAATTTAGGGTTGCTGATTATTAGTAAAACTTTTGATTTGTGGGACCTAAGCCTGAATACGAAAATCATACATGTATCTTATCAAATTAAATTATTTAAAAAACATATCGTAGGTTTGTAACTAAGACATGGTTGAGGTAATATGAATGTCGCATTTCATACCTACCCTTTAAAATTAATACAGGAAAACGTTAGTCATTTTAAAATATCACGTAATGTTCACATATTCTAGGCCTAGCGAATCTGTCTGTGATTGACGAAGTGAGAAAAATATAAGAAATATTTCGAACTCAAATATAGTTTTAAATGTTATTGTAGTAAAACTCTCCATATTAACTGTACTAAACAAACAGGTACAGTAGCAGACCACTTGGTGCTGAACGCCGGTCTTGAAGCGACCAACTACATCATCAAGGCGATCTGGCTGCCCGGCTCTCAGACACAGCTGGCCTTAGTCACAGCCGACTTCGTCAAGATATTCGACCTCAGCAAGGACCTCAATAATCCTATGTATCATTTCCTTGTGCCTAGTGGAAAGGTAAAGTTTCAACCTAAAGTAAAACCACGTGCATTTATTCCAGCGTAAAAGCGACAAATGGTTTACTTACCACATAGAGAACATAACTAAATAGAGAAGAAACGAAGAATGTCGCTTTCCGTAAATGATTTAGTGCATTTTAACTGACTTAGGGCCAGTTTCACCACTTACAGATAAAGTTTCAGTTAGTTATCTGACACATCACGTTATCTGATAGATAAAAGTGGCTGATATATTTTGTAGGTTTCACCGTCTATCTATAGATAAATTACGCGTTAGTTAAATTCACCTGCCAGATAACAATAAACAAGACGGCAACGTCGCTTTTATGCGTTTAGGTTTTACATTTGAGAATTAAGTCTTATTAAAAACATTTTGAATTGTCATAAAACCAACAGTTTTATTAAAAATACAATCAGAAACAATGTTTTTTATTTAGAAAAATGCTTTCAAATGTTTGTTATCGTGTATATGTCACACACCGTGTTATGAATTACGATTTAAGAGCTTTCGTGAGAAATGGAATCACGAAACGCAACGCAAATGCTGTTGGGCAACCCAGTGAAGTGTTTGTTTGTTCAACTTTGTTTTGCTTTTTTGCTGTGTTGAGTTTCGTTTTTATAATTCACTATGGAAAAAAAACGTGAAAGGAATGTTAACTTCACTCAGGAAGAAACGGACTTGTTGGTGTCGCTTGCAGAGGACAAAAAATATATATTAAAAATTATTCCAAAAATTCAAATGGGTCCATATTAGAGCACTTCTTATTACAATTTGAACATTGGTAAAGCAGTTTCATAATTAACCTTCTACAAGTGGCGGTAAATTATGAAAAAATTGTGAAAAAAGTTTCTTATCTGCCGGATAAGAATTTAACAGTCACTTGATGTGACTGATAAGATACCAGGGAGTTTATCTGCAAGATATTACTATCTGTGACCTGTGAAACCGAAACTTGTTGTTTATCCGGCAGATAAGTGCCGAATAGACTATCAGAGAGTTTATCTGTGAGTGGTGAAACTGGCCCTTAGGGAAGCAAATGTATGAGCAACAAAGTCAGAACTTTGAATCAACCAATGAGGGTCTAGAGATAACCTAATTTGACAATTCGTTTTTAGTCGATTTTATTTAGCATTTTTTGAACTAAACTAGTTTTGGTTACCACTCTATTTAATAAAATTCTCTATGACTTACCATAATTCAAAGATGTCTTTAAATACCCTCTCAATTACTTTTAATTTGAGTGTGTTGTATAGTTACTGTAACGACCATGACATCCACTGCCAAGTGAAACTTTATTCACAAATAGTTTTTTCTACCTTTGAAAAGATAACATTACAATTCAATCAATATCATTTCCTGCAGCAGTCATAGTCGTCTTTTCAATACCATCTCACATTTATAGATCCGCGACGTAACGTTCGTGAACCAGGAGGGCGTCCAGCACATGCTGTGCATGAGCTCGGCGGGCCACATCTACTGGCAGCCCACGAGCGAGGAGTCGCGCGCCACGCTCGGCACCTTCTACGTCACCAACACGCTGCAGGTGCTGCATCCCGAGATACAGGTGAGTAGCACTGTTATTGTGAGTGCAGCACATGCTGTCATGAGCTCGGCGGGCCACATCTACTGGCAGCCCACGAGCGAGGAGTCGCGCGCCACGCTCGGCACCTTCTACGTCACCAACACGCTGCAGGTGCTGCATCCCGAGATACAGGTGAGTAGCACTGTTATTGTGAGTGCAGCACATGCTGTCATGAGCTCGGCGGGCCACATCTACTGGCAGCCCACGAGCGAGGAGTCGCGCGCCACGCTCGGCACCTTCTACGTCACCAACACGCTGCAGGTGCTGCATCCCGAGATACAGGTGGGGGACGTCATTTGATTGTTGACGATGAGGTTTTAAGTAACACTATAATAGTTCAAGTAGAAAACTTTTTCAATACTTATTAGTGAAGTGTCTTATACTAAAAATGCATTCATACGCAATGATAATTATATTACTGAAGCAAATTCAAAATTATTATTTGGTTACAGGATGTCGCAGGACTATACGGTGGCGGCGGAGTCTCTATCTACTACTCCCACACATTGAAAATGCTGTTCTTCTCATTCGCCATAGGAAAAAGCTTTTTGGCGCCTCTGAATACTGTTGAAGATACTGTCAAAGGTCAGTTTTAATCTATGAATGGTAGTATTGACTAAGAATACAACAATTAATTTCATAAGTATGCCTATTCAAACTAGTGTTGATGAGGATTCCTCTTCCTCTTCCTCAAAATGAGGAATTTCTTCATATTTTTGAGGTTCCTCTTCCTCAAATTTTGTTTTAAAAAATTCCTCTTCCTCATCCTCTTCCTCATATTTTGAGAGGAATTTAAGAGGAATGACAGTTATAAGTTCTGTTGAAATAAAATGTGTGTAATAGAGAGCTAGACAGAGAGAGAGAGAGAGAGAGAGAGAGAGAGAGAGAGAGAGAGAGAGAGAGAGAGAGTGAGAGAGAGAAGCCTCGCCGTATTAAATAGTTAAAGGAAGACAGAGATGAAAACATATAAACAAGTTCAATACTGGCGTAATTTGCGTAATGTTACTTGTTCTTTTATTCCTCTTCAGCATCCTCTTCCTCATCCTCATCCTCTTCCTCTTGATCTACCAGATTCCTCATCCTCATCCTCTTCCTCAAAATTGATTTAGGAAAATTCCTTTTCCTCATCCTCTTCCTCATAATAAGTTCCTCAACAACCCTATCAAACCAGTCTTTAAAACTACACGGTTCTCTAGCTAATGTTAGCTAGCACGATATCCGTTGTCTATTAGGTCGCTTGGTTCTAGATCATGACGCTGCAGGTTCAATTCGCGCTGAAGGCAATTATTCGCTAATTAGAAATATAGATGGTTTTGCCTGGTCTTGGATAACATGTGTCTTGTACATTATTTAAAAAATACTATTAATTTAGTATGCCTTAGTTGTCATTATTGTTCTTTTAGGGACTAACGTCTGGACGTCCTTAAGTCTAGTAATCTCCATCAACTACAACACAAACAAAAATAGACTTATACAAAACTAAGAGCCAAACAGATCTTAACTTATGTTCTACCCAGGTGCCGCCCTGATCACGTTATCGTCGACCAGTGCCAAGGAGGGCGGGCGCAGCAAGCAGGGCGCGCAGTCGCTGTGCCAGTGGGCGGAGGTGCCGGGCCACCCGGGGCTGGTCACCGCCGTCACGCAGGCCTCCAACAGCCCCGTCGTGCTCATGTTGACTCCCAACAATATCTATGTGCAGGAGATCAAGGTACTGTAATGAAATTCGTGGATGAAGATTAATATTATGTTGTGTGTACACATATGATTTTAACCAAATTTTTTTGTAATCTTATTACTGATTTTTAACCGACTTCACTGGCTATGAATAATAAATATATTTACAGAAAAGATACTATTAAAGGCGCATCATAAACCATTCCCAAACCCGTGTTTCTGAAATCTCCACGTCCCATCACAGGTGGTACCAGCCAAAGCAAAGATCACAGACATGGTGACAGTCCGTCACTGGTGCGGCGGCGGCGAGCAGAAGAGCACGCTGATCTTGCTGTGCGAGGACGGCTCGCTGCGGATGTACGCGGCCGGCGCCGACCTCACCGGGTACTGGCTGTCGCCCGCCGTGCAGCCCGTACATGCGCCGAGACGAAGAAATGTGAGGGCCGTGGCGCATGGCAAGGGGAAGACGCAGCAGGTATGAGTGTACAAAATATTTTTAGTTTTAGCTCACCGGGTACTGGTTGTCCCCCGCCGTGCAGCCCGTGCATGCGCCGAGACGAAGAAATGTGAGGGCCGTGGCGCATGGCAAGGGGAAGACGCAGCAGGTATGAGTGTACAAAATATTTTTAGTTTTAGCTCACCGGGTACTGGTTGTCCCCCGCCGTGCAGCCCGTGCATGCGCCGAGACGAAGAAATGTGAGGGCCGTGGCGCATGGCAAGGGGAAGACGCAACAGGTATGCTATACAGTGCATGGAGACGTTTAAGTTATGCTGGCCAGCGTATTAAACGCTATCTGGGAGTAGTAATATACAACGAAGCGAATGTTGGGTGTGGCAGAAGAAGCATGAGAGCAGAGTGAATGCAGTAGAGATGAGGTCCCTCAGAAAAAATTGTAATGTTAGATTGTGTGACCGAGTGAGAAATAGCGTTATTCGTGAAAAGTGTGGTGTGAAAGATGATATTGTAAGAAAGATAGAAAAAGGAATGTTGAGATGGTTTGGGCACATAGAGAGGATGGATGATAGAAAATTGGTAAAAGGGATCTATAGAGCTAGTGTGGATGGTAATGTTAGTAGAGGACGACCACGGAGAACACACTTGGACCAAATTGAGAGTGTGCTCAAAAAGGCTGGCGTCCGAAGTATGAAGAATAAAAGAGCATGTATGAAAAGATTGATGGATGTAAACGAAGCTAGAGAGGTTTGTCAGGATCGTACGAAGTGGCGATCGATAGTCTCTGCCTACCCCAATGGGAATTAATGGCGTGAGTATATGTATGTATGTATGTATGTATGTAATATACAACATGGACAGGACAGTGTGCTGTATTGTCTCTACTTTTGGTTAAGTCAGTTTTTTTGTTTGCCACTATCCAGTACACTATAAAATCATTTCGATTGTGTAATTTAAATCAAACTTCTAGAGCACTACTCCTTTATCACCGAAATAAATTAGATTTATTAAAAAGTATTTCGTTTTGTGTTCCCACTCGAAGGAACATAATGTTTTTTTCATATAACTTGATATAGGTTTTGTTTGTGTATAAAATGTTATAGAATTCTATAAGTGCCATAAAATAAGTATTTTATTAAAAAGTTATAATGCATAAATAAATATTTCCGTAGACCGCCAGCAAAGCAACCGCCGGTGGCGCAACTCAGTTCCCGATAGATTTCTTCGAGCATTGCGTCGCCATGTCCGACATCGAGTTCGGAGGCAACGATCTGCTGCAAGTTTACAACACGGCGCAGATCAAACATCGCCTCAATACTACAGGTGTGTATTTCTCATTCAACTAAAATAATTGATCAAATGTTATTAATTAGAATTATTTTTAAGCTGTATTGATCTCAATTTTTACTTTTAGGTTTATATGTGGTCTCAACTAAAATGAGCGGCTTTTCAATGGAGATTTCAAATTCTGATCCAAACACTGTGATTTGCGGTTTCCGAGTTTTGCTGGGAAGCCAAGATGTAGCTCGAACCCCGTCTTATATTGAGGTAGGTGGCATATCTTTACTAGATAGTGTATTTTAACAAATCACGTCTTCATGATACTGACACTTTCTGCTTAATTCTAGGTTTATGGAAGATCAATTCCAACAATTGTGCTGAGGAACCGTTGGTTTGATATACCACTGACCCGAGAAGAATCGCTGCAATCTGACAAGAAAATTGTAATATTCTTCGGACCCTCACAAGACCCCGATGGCGTGACTATGATTGACTCTATCAAAGTAAGCCTGCATAATTTAAATATTTGAAAATATACAATTTACATAGAAAATGTTAGAGACAAGGCGGAGAGTTATATTAAAACTATTATGTATTTCAGGTTTATGGTAAAAATAAAGAACAATTTGGTTGGCCTGAAGATAACGAAGATCCGACATCGTGCCCGTCTTCCAGCAAAATGGCTCAGGTATGTCAAGTTATGATTCATACGGAACATGATATAATTAATTATTTTATTTACATTTTAAGACATCGATTGAATTTCATATTAAAGAAAATGCTCTGCAAATTATATAATTTGATTGGTTAATGTTATCCTATAAATGCGTTTTAGGATTTTAGGAGTGATAACATGTCATGTACACGTTCCGATTTGTCATAAATCAGAATTCTTCGGAAAAACTTGTACTCACCATACTGAAAAGAACAGCAATCTCTACATGTCTTTCACAACATACTTTTAGCATTCGAAGATTCATCACTGATTGCTCTAACGAACTCCCAAACAGCAGGAAACCGAGTCCTCCGGCACGTGGAAGCCGACCCCTCTCGAGCAAGCGACCTGCGCGGCGCTCGAAGTCCTAGAACTGGGCGTGGCCGTCGCTGGTACGGTGGACCCGACCAAGGACGCGGGCGTGGACGCGGCCCGAGGTCTGCTTTGTGCGCCCGTCACGCCGCACATCTACGTGCGCGCGCAGACCTTGTTACGGGCTGTGTATCAGAATAATTATCATGCGTTTAAGGTGGGTGCGGTGTTGAGTTGTAGTTTTGTTGTTTAGTCGATTTTTCTAAGTACTTTAAGTAACTACATACATACATATACTCACGGCTATAAATCCCTTAACGGGGTAGCCAGAGCTTTGGAATGAAAAATTCCTCAGCCGCTTTTGGAAGTTCATTGGGGAAAAGATGGTAATAATAAATGTTTTTGGTGACGGGTCTCCAACCACATCGCCCAAAAATCACTTAATAAGCCTCTATACCCTTAGTCGCTTCTTACGATCACCCACGGGTAGAAATGGGGTAGTGTTATTCTAAGCCGACACTACACGGCAAACTACTTTAAGTAACTAAAAAAATTATTACGCGTTGTAGTGCCGTCTAAGTGTATAGATACACATTTCATCCCGAGGGAGGCGTACGAAACGACTAAGGGTGACTGGTGACGAAAGAAGTGACATCCTTAATTTCACAATCGTTTCTCCACCCACCCCTTTTTTATATGTATAGCCGTGAGTACAGGTAGGCATAGCTAATAAATAAAAATACAACAACAACTATTATTAAGAAAACCTAAATACACTAAAAGTTTAATACGCATATTTCTTAACGTATAAAAATCAATGTAATTTTTATAAATATTTAATATCTTTATCAGGACCAAGCGATCCTCACGTACGTGCGTATGAATCTAAGTCACCTGTACAACACGATCGACGCACGCAACATCGACCCAGAGGCGTACTTCCGCCTGGTGCTGTTAGCGCGCGGCGTCGCCGTAACCAGGCCACAGAACCTTGTTAAGTTTTGTTCGCCGAATCCACCTAAACCAGCCGATGGTGAGTTTTTAATATTAAATTTTGGGCATTCGAATGACTATATTGGATTACTCGATGTCAATACTCTTAATTGATTTAATCTTCTTTATATCAATATAATACTTAGCGTGCCTTTCCACCTGAGATGTGCTGTGCAGCTATGCTACGGATGCGTTTGATATCCACTAATCATATTGCTTGGTGCACGCAGCATCTATATAACAAGGAATATGATTGGTTGATATCATACGTATCCATAACATAACTACATAGCACATCTCTGGTGAAAAAGCACCCTTAATACTGTGCGACTGTATATTCTTAAGAATATTCGGTAACGTATCTTGTAAAAAAATCGTAAACTAAATTCCAAATAAAAAAAAAAAAATATGTTTTTATTGAGTAAAACAAGGCTACATAAATTACAACGTGCTTATGTCTCCATTTAAACTTAAAAGTCTGTGTTTGGAGACATCGCTCCTATCTAAGAACAATAAAATTTATTATTACAATAAGATTAAAAATTAAATTACTACAATATATCAAATTAACTTATTACTATAAATTTATTAACTAGATAGTTTGTGTGTGTGTTTGAGTGTGTGTGTGTGTGTGTGTGTGTGTGTGTGTGTGTGTGTGTGTGAGTGTGTGGTGTGCTTGAGAGTTTGTGTGTGCGTGAGATTTTTAGTGTATATGTGTACATGTTAGGACATGTGACTGTATATATACATATCATAATCAAACCTCTATCATTCTTGGAGTAGTGACTCCACCTCATCATATGTTTTATCTTCGAACCACATAGATATACTTTTTTTGCAATCATAAAATGTTTTAGGATATATATCCAAATCACTATTTAACCTATTGTATATGAGTGCAACACGTTTATTAAACTGCCGTCCAGCGAAAACAGTGTTTGTTTTTGGGACTTTACAAGGAACGTATCTCCTTCTCTGAAGAGTCTTGGGAGGATTGAATTGTAATGTTTTATGCAGTTTTAATACCGAGTGTATAACATATAGTTTCCTAACTGATAACAAACCAGAGAGGAGGTATAGTTTTTCAGTAGGAAATCTCCTTTTCTTAAAGAACATGATGACCTTGATGAGGCCGCGCTGAGCACGCTCAACCTCCAGAAATCTTGTTTTAGCCGCACCCCCCCATATCGTTATACAGTACGTGATGATCGATTGCACCAAAGCCACATAAATTTCCTTTAAGAGATCTCTAGGACGCCCTTTTCCCGGTACAGTGCCCGCTCTCGGAATCACGTGTCGTAGTGTTTTAAAGATATACGTTAGTTTTCTTATTCTTTGCATGACATGCTCAATATGTGGATACCAAGATGGACGCTGGTCCAAAAAAATGCCTAGGTATTTGGTTTGATTTACTTTTTGCAAAACAGGACACGTACAAATTTGGGTATCTAATGGACTTACGGAGCAATTAATATTATTACAATTATGTAGCCGAATGGTGAAGCTGTCTGCAGGTTGAGTATTATCATAGATACTAAAGCACATGTAGTTAGTTTTATTAGCATTAAGTGTCAAAATATTTTTATGTAACCATTTTTTTATTTCCCTTAACCCCAACTCAGTACTGATTCTGATCTGATCCCAGGAATCCCCAGCGAACACGACAGCGGTGTCATCGGCATAGGAAAATATTTTGGCATCCTGGACTAGCATATCGCATAAATCGTTAATATATATTAGAAATAAGGTCGGGCCAAGGACGCTTCCCTGTGGTACGCCGTATGACACCTCCTCGTATTCACCGGTGACATCCTCCAATTTTACTTTCTGCCTTCTACCAGACAGGTAGTCAGTGAAAAGCTGTAACGGGGTTCCCCTTATTCCAATTTTATTTAGCTTGTTTATAAGGATGGGGAGAGAAACGGTATCGAAAGCTTTCTTTAAATCGAGAAATACAGCCAAACACTTCTTTCGTTTGTCAAGTTGCTCAATGACAAAACTTGAGAGCGCTGATACTGCGTCTTCTGTGGATTTTCCTTGGCGAAATCCAAATTGACTATTTGAAAGTAAGCTGAATTTGTTTAAGTACTTAAGCAGACGTGCATTAAGTAATTTTTCTAAAATTTTTGAGATTGCCGTCAGAACCGAGATAGGCCTATAATTACTGATCTCATTTCTGTCCCCGCCCTTATACACTGGAGTTATTACTGCTTGCTTAAGAGGAGCTGGAAAAATACCTTTATTAAAACACAGATTCGCAATATGAGCAATAATTGGGACAACTTCGGACTTTGCCAGCTTTAAAAAAGATGTAGGGATATGATCCCAGCCAGGCGCACTTTCCGATTTGAGATTTATTAAAACAGAATGGACCTCCTCATTATCAGTAGGTAACAGAACAAAAGAGTTTGTTTGTGCTGGTAAACTGTCAAGATATTCATGTAATTGTTGGACATTAGGCTGGGATTGCTCCGCAAGTTGTTTGCCAATACTGGAGAAAAATTTATTAACATAGTTTGCTGATTCAGTAGGAGATGATTCAAGGTTTATTAACTCTGTACATGAATCCTTAGTTTTGCTAGTATATGTGATATTTTTAATGTTTTTCCAAAGTTTTTTATTGTTGTTTACTGTTTTTGCTAATACTTCCCTATCATATTTTCTTTTTACGTGTTTTATAAGTTTGTTACAGTATTTTTTATATCTATTGTATGTTATTTTAACTATATCATTAAAAGGATCATTTCGCGCTTTTTTCTGTAAGTTGTTCCGATTTCTAATACATCGTAAGATTCCTGAAGTCATCCACGGCTTTATTGTACGAAACTTGGAAGGAATGTTCTTGATGACTGTATTATCATTTAGTGTTTCAGTTATACTAAATATTAGACGGTTTACTACCTCAGTGGGTTATCACAGTACAACAATTCTGCCAAGTTTTTATTTTTTAATTGATTTAGTGCTTGATCAAAGTTAATCACCTTTTTAGTTTTTTGTACAGTTATGTTTTTATTTACTTTTGTTATGGATAAGAACGTGGTGTAGTGGTCTGTCGTAGTTGTATGTAAGATGGCTATTGTTGCAAGGTTTTTAGCTTTATTCAGTTTTAACATGAAATGGTCTAAACAATTTTTACCCCTTGTAGGTAAGGTATGGCCGGCAAGTAAACCGTACGTGGAAAGCATATTTAAGTATCTAGTCCTATTTTTTTCCTCATAATGAGGTTCAAAACTTTTAGAAGCTATGTTTATATTGATGTCTCCTGTAATAATAATGTTGTTTGTGGATGTATCAAGTGTTTCAAGGTGTACACTCAGTGAGTCAATAAAAGTTTCTGCATTAATATTCGAAGGAGATCTATAAATACAAAGCACAGTGTTATTTAAGATAGTTAGTTGTAGGCAAGATGCCTGAGATAATTTTATTTCCTTCACATTATGTCTCAATGCTTTTTTAATATAGACCACTACACCGTCATTTTGATTGTTCTGATAGTTTGTATGGTACACGTTATAGTTAGACAAGACAGGAAGCGGTTTATTCAAGTTAATTCTCGACTCTGTTAGGACAAGCACATCGATATCTACCGAAAAATACGATAAAGTTAATTGGAAATCGTCAAAGTTACTGTAGATACTTCGGATATTTTGTGAGATTATTGTCAAGTCACTTTTCTTAAACATTATGTTTTTTTTTATATCTTCAACTTGACATTCAAAGGAATGCGCAATTTCAAGACGATCGATTTCATTAATAGTATTTATTATTGTATCACTCATGTAAGAATATTATTTTTGATAAGCAAGTGTTCAGAAACATTGGAGTTAGGTGGTTTTTATATGAGTTAAGACATATTGATGTAAAAAAATGAGGTAGAGGTGAGATGCAAAAGTGAGATTTGATGCGATTGTAGGGGATTTGATTTCTGATGTTGATGTGTATTTGTGCATGAGTGTGTAATCGGTTGTGGTGAATGTGGGTGAGTTTGGGTACAGATTGATTCATGCAACAATCAATATAATACGGAAATAGCATCTTTGCAGCAATAAATTTTAAACAATCAAATAGAAAGGTATACTCATCGGCGAAACGCATTTGAATATCCATAGAAAGATGAAACAACAAGACTAGTCAGTCATGTAGCATGAGGTGTTGTACTTGTTCTTCTTTTTTGATTAATATTACTGGGGACTGTTCAGTTTTTCTAACAAAAACTTTTCCGTTTGAAGTCCAACAAAATTTATATTGCTTAGATTTTTTTAAATCACGGGCCAGAAAATGCAGTCGGGAACCCTTTGCAGTCAGGTGCTCTGAGAGAAAGATCGGCGTATTTTCATTAGATTTGAGTCCAACATGTTTTGCACATAGCTTCTCCCGGTTCTTAATGGAGAAGATTTTGGCGTTTTTCATTATATCGTTTTTTACCAATGCAGAAGTAAGCTCCAATATTATTGGCGTATTTTTCTGATCAGCTTTCCTGCCCCGGACTCGGTACACATCTTTTATGTCAGATTTACATATTTTGGAGTTAATAGTCGCAGATAGTTGAATAGCAATATTTATTAGGTCTTTTTTTTCTTCGTTTTCTATTTTAGGTACATTTTTTATTTCGATATTGGCTTTACGACTTGTATTCTGTATATCCTCTAGTTTGTCCTCCAATAAAATAATATATTGTCTGTCTTCCCTCACTTGGTTCTCCAAAGAAGTAATTTGTTTTTGTAGTTCTTCGTTCTTCAGCGTAAGGTGAGAAATAGCATTTTCAATATTACGATTTGTGACCTGAATCTCCTTAAGGGCAGCCTTGACCTCATTTAGCTCTCCTTTTTGCGCGTTAGAGAATTCCGATATTAATTTTCTCATATCTTCCTTAAATTCCCGTAGTTGGTCGCCTCCCTGAGGTATGGTGGGATCCTGTTGATTTTTTATAGATATCGAACTTTTCTCTTGTTGTTGATTTTTTTTTCGTAGTTTTCTTGTGATCACCTCGAATCTTGTTTACATTTTCAGTCTTCGTGAAAGTGTTGTTATGAGGAGCAGAAACAGAAACCGCCAGGACTCGCACTGGGGTACTCGAGTTATCCCCTTTTCTTTGTTTACTAGCGCACTCCGGGCAAAACCAGCTTTGTCTTTGATCTAACGTCATGTTAGTGAGGTACTCAATACAGAGGTTCAGGCATTTAAGGTCATACAGACGTTCGCATGTTGAACATTCCAGGAAATTAAGATCTTGTATTTTTTCCTTACAAGCGGCACAGTCAGTAGCCATGTTTGTAGTGATGTTAGCTTTCATAAAAAATAAATAAAAAATAAGATGGTAATATTATATGAATGGATAGGATGGTAAAAATTTCAACAATCAAATCAAATCAAATCAAAAATCTTCTTCACAATTTTTTCCAAATGGCAACACCGGTATCCTTCAAACTGGGACGCATGAACTTGAACGCACCCAAAATTTCTTATTAAGTTGGCCAAATATACCGTAATTTCGCTGAGACGTCAAAAGGTAACTGTTTGAGACGCGTATAAGACTATATATGTTCCCCAGGCGACTGGTCACTGCTATGGCGCGACGGCAGCGCGGAGGGCGCGTTCCACGTGGTGTCGCTGCTGACGGGCGTGCTGTGGCGGCTGGCGGGCTGCGGCGGCGGCGCGGCGGTGCTGCGCCACGGCCTGCGCCACGCCGACACCGTGCTGCACGCGCTGGCCGACACGCTGCACGCCTTCCAGCTGCACGCCGACCAGAACATGGTACTTGCCTTCACACACTTTCTCTAAGGAATTTCTATATACAATAGAATAGAAAACTCTTTATTGCACATCAAATATGGAGAAACATTTACAAATACACAGAATTAAATAACAAAAGTACAATTGGCGGTCTCATCACTAAAAGCAATCTCTTCCAGACAACCTTTGAATGGGGAGGTCAATAAATTATAGTCATGTAAGATAGATGTACAACAACAATGTATTTCTGTCAAAAAAATGCATTTCTTAATGAGAAAATTGAAGGATTAGTTATTAACCACCTAGTCCTGTAGCATGAGGCGTTTGAGAGCGAGTATGTCACGTGAGAAATGAGATACTGACAGATTATGTATGAGCAATCTGTCAGTTTCTCACTTCTCATGCAGTTCTCTCCATTTACCATATTTCGTTTAATTATTTTAAAGTTGAAAGTTTTAAATTTAAAAATACTACTTAACATATACTATAAAATGTCATGCCTTTATTATGAATTTTGGAACTCATGATTTGAATGTTACAGGTCGATTACGGAAACCAAATATACTTGTCACTGTTGCTTGCTGAAGATCAAACTATAAGTTTTGGTGCCAAAGCGGCTTTGATGCGAGTTCTGCGTCCTAGAGTGAAACGTCGCAAGGTCTACATTCCATCGCCACCTAATACGCCTGGTAAGAAACAATGCATATCTTACTTATTCAATTCTTTTTAGAAATCAAACCTATTGTATACCATTGTGGGAGTCATTCACAGAGATTTCCCTTAAATATAATATTTAATACTATCCTCACCATAAATGTTGTATATTTTCTAAGGTGTAGCAACAGGCGTGACCAACCCGGCGCCGACTTCAATAACGGAAGCAGCTGCTTCCGAAGCAGAGCTGGCCAACCGAGACGACCAACAGGAGAACCAGTACCTGGACATTGACCAGCAACTCGAGCCAATGATATTCCTAGTGCCGCACGGAGGAAACGAAGTTGGTAGGTATTAGCTTCCTGTGAATACACAGTATACGATACAGATTTATACACTCGACTATTAATTCCAAAATGTTCTAACCAATTCAAAATTTCTGAACCTCACTGTTGCAAACTGAGTGAAGAAAGTTGAATAAGAAAGGAAAGTAATGTTAGTGATGGGTCAACTCTTCAGTCACATCATCTAAACTTGAAGCACTTCACTTTTTTTTAAATTTACGTCTTCCTTAATGAACACTTTAAAAGCAATTTACAGCGATGACCGTTGAAACGTGATGCACTGTCACTCGTAGCCTTAGTTACATCGTTATTTGGTGAAGTGCTCCATTAAATACTAAGTAGCATATTGTACGTGCCCCAGAGCGCAATATACAGCGATGAACGTTGATACATGATGAGTGCAATCATCAAAAGTATTGTATCTTACATCGTTATTTGGTTGAAGTGCTCCATTCACTACTAAGTAGCATCTTTACGTGGCAGAGCGCAACGCGCTGGTGGCGTTCCCGCCGGACACGGACGACGAGACCATCATGGAGCTGGCCATCGCGCTGTCGCTGCAGGAGCAGCCCGCCGCGCCCTCCGCGCCGCCGCCGCCCGCGCCCGCCACCGGCAACGCCTCGCCCAACGGGTAACTACCACTAATATTTTGTAATGCTTGGGTATCCCTAACTAGCTTTACTCCGCGATGAAAGGGCCACTTAACTCAATAAAGTTCAGAGGAGAGAGCCATAAATGTGCCGGTATAATAAGTATTTTTATTTAAAATCCTTGCCATTTTGTTTTATTTAAATTCTGTTGTGAATCTGTGTGCCTAATTTCGTCAAAATCAGTACAGTGATTGATTGTTTGCGTGAAAGAATAAGCTATTTAGTATTCATAGCGCTCTGGTCGAAGACGAGATAAACCTAATAGCACCTTATATTGCTCGGTTGCCTCTCCCCACCCATCCCATTTTACTCCAACTGAGAGCTAATGCTAGCTTGACAGTTTATAAAGATACGTCATACTAAATTAACTATACTAATATGTTTTTTAATGTTGTAATCTCAACTGATTGTTTTAATATCATGCTGTGTACACAGTTTTTGGTATTATGTCCGAATTTGAATTTTTTATTTTGTATACGTAACTAATGCTATGTCATAATACTGTTTGTTTGCCGAATGTATAAATAAATACAAGCGTCATCTACACACGCTCACGTAAGAACAGTTTATATCTCGATATGTCCCCAGTTCGGACGACGAGGGCAGCACGGCGGCCACGGACGGCAGCACGCTGCGCACGTCGCCGGCGGACGGGGACGCGGCCGGCTCGCACGCGGGCAGCGCCTCGCCGCCCGACAGCAGCGGCGGCGTGTCCGGCCGCAGCAGTGCTTATGGTGAGTACCACACTACTGCTAACTCACTCGCACATAGCAGCGTCTCACTCATATTCCTACATCGCGGTATGCAAATGTTGTTCAAGCTGAGCCTAAATACAAATTATAAGTTTGTATACAGCAGGGTGTACTGGCAATTATATCTTTGCTGTTCCCACACTGCTGTAATATAAAATAGTCTGGATAAAGGAGTCTGCTTGCTCTGTTAGAAAATGGATGTAGCTTCTATTTCGAAACTAATTGATCTGCTGTTGAACACTATCACAACACCATATTTTCTGCACTCTATACAAACTCGGTTCATAGATGACCCATTACTCGAAGATTTGTTACAAGTTCTGTAACACGATTGTGTTAAGGTGTCATTGTGGAGCTTATTTACTCGAGCTCGTTTCAAAATATATCAATAAACAATCCATCACCTTGGAGTTCTAATGTTTACATTCCTAAATAGTTTTAATTTTATTAGAACCGAACTTAATTCAGTTACTTAAAATCAAAATATGGTGAACACGGACTTCAATCCACACATAAATGGAAAACTGACTTGCTTTTTTCTTGTTGACAGGTGAAATGGCTACTACATCCCACTCAGGACCAGTTAGCACAAACGCCAGTGCTACTCCGTCGTCCATTGCAGGTAAATTTTATCCTCTTCCACTTGTGTTTCTAATGTCTAATGTTCTAATGTTTGCCCCGCTTTTTCAGTGCTGTACTTTCAAGCGAGGATTAGCAATGGCATATCACTGATTCTGTAGACGTAGTAGAGTAGTATCCTTTGATTAATAATTGAACACAATAAAATCTAACCAATACTCATCTCCCATCCAGGTCCATCTACATCCCAAGCGGGCATATCAGCCCGTAACAGTGAGGCAGACAACGAGACGAGGAAGTTACACGCTTACGACTGTCTCTTCTATCTGCCGCCTTGGACACGCTGCCCAAGTTGCGCACCCTGCCGGGAGTGCGCGCCATTCCTTTCTTCCAAGTAAGATTTACTTTGGTTTTTTTTATTTATTTATTTATTTGCTCAAAAACAGGTTGCTTACAACAAGATAACAAATTCAATTTATACATTTCATAGCAACATGCGCATTGTAGAACCTAAAAACTTTTGAGTCAACTTGCCTATGATTTTATAATTTATTGAGAATGTTTATTTTCTATGTATATGTGCATGTAACGCTCAAAACCTATAGGTCGCGGATAATGATGAAGTCACAAACTTAGTATCCTCCAGACCACCGTAGTCAGTACAAATCGGTTCGACAAAATGGTCCAATAATACCCCCGCTCTCACTGCACTTCACGCCCCTCAATGTTGCAAGCTTAAACATATATAGTATATCATATATATTATAAATTCTCGTAAATTATTTTATAAGGAAATGAAAACAGTAAGCAACGCCTGTTCTAAATTAACTACATTCATTATATACTCACGGCTATAAATCCCTAGAAACGGCAGTCAGAGTTTTAAAAATAAGAAATTCAACAGCCACTTTTGGAATTTGAAGGGGAAAAATTGTAAAACAAGGTACAATAAAGATTGTAATACGTTCTTGGTGATGAATCTCAAACCGCATCACCCAAAAATTCCTTAAGAAGCCCCAATAGCCTTAGTCGCCTCTTGCATGGGAAAAAATGGGGTAGTGCTATTCTAATCCGACACTTCACAGCTAAAATTAACTACTAATCAGAAATTCAATTCATTAATTCTATACTAAGAAGAAGCACAGCAGTAAGCTGTGCAGGTGTAGTTGTAAATGTCAAAGAAGTAGAGCTCTTTTTATTTAAACACATTCTTTTAGAAATTCTACCTAAACGCAATATTATTTTATTGAAAAATGGAGAGTAAATAATGTTGTGCTTGCAACATTGGCATGGCGGCGCATAAAATATCATAATTTAAACAAAACAAAACAGCTTTGAATCATCGAAAATAAGTGGAAATAAACAATAGTAACCGGTGAAACGTGATTCCCAGTCCTTTAGCTCTGATATTTACTCTATTTTGACAAGTTGAAACTACGTAAGTCGTTTTTTTTTTGTGGAGCTGTTTTGGCTTGTCACTTTCAAAGCTTTTAACCGACTAAGTTCGCGTGCGTTGCGTTGACTGGCAAGTGAAACCAATGTGATAGGGCTGTCGATATGGCCGTGAGCGGATTCTGGGTACTCTTTATTCTATGGATGAAGTCAATGTGTAGGATAAATCGTCGTGGGAGGCCTGTGTCGCGCAGTCGACACGCCTATTATATTGGCTGATATAACATAACTTTTGTCGCAGAACTTTTATTAAAGTAGAAGTTCTCTATGATCTTTTTAAACTTGAGAAATGAAAGTTCCAAAGATTAAATATTGGAGTGAGTCTTGATTTTTACTTTTTACCACCAGCCAACACAAATGTTTGACTAACATTATAACACTTGTGCAGGTGGTGCTAATGCTGGCGGGCGACCTGGACTCGACGATGGAGGGCGACCGCCAGGTGCTGGATCGGCTGCTGGAGCTGCTGGTGAACGAGCTGGACATGGGCGGGGAGCAGGACGCGCCGCCCGTCTGGGAGCGCACGCCGCGCCGCGAGCTGCAGCTCGTCATCATGCGCTTGCTGAGTCAGTTTTCTATCACACTTTTTTTGTTCTGTGCTCATTTTCTTATTTTTGATAATATAATACGAAGTTTCTCATCAAGCCTAAGTGTGCTGGTATAGTGTAGGACGAGCGTGGCTACTACGTTAATATTAAATGCCTATGCTTCACTCTTGAGAATTCCTATGTTATGCATACGTAGTTGGACTAATTTCTCTTGTCGCGAAACATGTCCTCCGTTAAAAGCGCTAACCGACCAAACGGTTTGACCTATTGCCAATAAATTCACAATTTGGACACTGATCAACCACACCCTGATGATGGATATAAACACCAAAAATAATGAATATGGACGTGAACTCGAGGAATAAATACCATTAAAAATTTCCCATGTTAAGTCTATGGGAAAATTTTGAAAACAAAACTGTGCGTATATACAAAATTATCTTTGTTT